>WAAG01088388.1:0-46321 GCA_013390105.1 Tichodroma muraria | reverse complement strand
CCTCCCCCGTACCTTGGAAGCCCCTGCCTGCCTCCAGCAATGGGGGGTGTGGGGGGGAACTCCAAAACCTTTGTTTCCTCAATAAAGCCCTGCACTTAGGAAAAGCCCTCAGGGTTTGTGCTGTGCTGGGAGCTGAGTGTCCAGGGAGGGTGATGGTGCTCGTGGTGCTTGGGGAGCTTATCCTAATTCAATCTCTCCCAAAGCAGACCAGCCTAAATTCAGTGTACCAGCACGACTCCCATTAGGTGTCATTCCCTCCCACCCTCAGCTGAATCTGCCTTGAGCAAGGACCAGCTGCCCAAATAGATCTGGTCTTGCCTTATCTTGCCCTTGCTCGGGGCTGAATTAGAGTTGCTGCTCACAGCTCAGTGATGGAGGCAAATCAAATTCTCCCTTTTTTCACAAGGGAGAAATGGTCCTTCTTGGCAGAGCCAGCTGCAGCTGCACTGAACAGGCAGAGAAGGGAGAGATGCAGAGGCTCACCCTGCAGGTCTGGACCCTGGGAAGGCTCAGGCTGTGACCCCCTCAGCCCTTCTTGATGGGGCTGGCACCTCCTGAGTGCTCCCCAGTGCCAGGGTGGGTGTCCCGGCTCAGCAAGAAACCTGGCTCTGGGGAAGGCTGAGAGGTGCTGTGGGACAGTCAGGTGAGGCAGTGGGTCCCGAGTGGGGGGAACAGAGGGGCACCCTCACCCCAGCACACTCCTGTGCTCGGGGCCACCTCGTCCTCGTCAGGCAACCCATGGCCGTGGACATTTGGGGGCGATTTGTTGGGTGAAGGGATGCCTCTGCCACGGGCAGAGCAGCTGGGTTACCCATGTGGGAGAAAGGCTGGGTGCACACAGTTTATTAGAGCTCTGGTTAAGCAAAGGAGTCCCCCAGCAAAGGTGAGGAAAGGAAAAGAGGCCACAGTTTCGCCTGAAGCAGTTTTGGGTTTTTCCCATGCCCGTGGTAGCTGGATTGGTCCAAATGCAAAGCAGGTTCCCTCGGGAGTCGCTGACCGCATGCAAAGGTGCATGGACCAGCAAGGGCCAGCACTGGCCCTCGAACACACCAACAGCTTTGTACAACACACACGAGACTTGTTGAGGGAGACCCAAACCAGCCGTGGCAGAGAGGGCAGGCACCTGTGGCAGGGGGATGAAGGTGGCATGAAGAATGGCTGCAATGCCAAGCCAGATGGCTCTCAGGAACCTCACAGCCCCAGGCAGACAGAGCCAAGCCTGGACACACTTTTCATCACAATTTCTCGCACGTTTACTCCCCTCTGCCATGCACCCATCCCAGCAGCTCATGCTCTGCTCTGTCTCTTCCTTCCCTGGCTTTGTGCAAGCTTTGGCCACAGCTACTGGCAGCTCTGGCTCCCTCCTGGGGACTGCAAATTGCCAAGCATCATGGTCCTGGTAAGCCAGGGGATGCACCCGGCTCCAGGAATCATGGCTCTGGAGCGTGGTGGCAGAGTTTTTCCAGGAGAAACAGCCCCTTCGCCAGCCCCTGCACAAGGCTGCAGGGAGCCCTGGAGCTCTGTCCTCCTCCTCCTCTTCCTCCTCCTCCTTTCCTGCAGAGCGTACAGCCAGCCACTACCCAGCTGATGCTGCAGCCATCCCTGGGCTCTGTGGTCCATCTTCACCTGGATGCCCAGCTTGCCCTGGTGCTGGCAATGAGCTGAGTGTGTCCCAGCCGCCTCAGGTGGTTTTCAGCTTGAGCACCTTGGAAAGCGGCTCCTTGGCGCTGGAGTAGAACAGGTAGGAGCCCTCAGCGGTGTGAAACGCCTCCCAGTCTCTACAGCCGACAGTGGGGAGGTGGTGGGCTGCCACGAAGCCTTCGTAGCCTTGCCACCTGCACAGGGAAGGCAGTTAGCTCCTGGGGCGTGAGGCGGGCACCTGGGGAGGGCAGGGAAGCTGAGCCGTGGGGCTGGAATCTCCCATCTCCCTCCTGTGCTTCAGGGTGGGATGTCCCTCAGCCGGGGCCCCCCATTCCTGCCTGAAAACAGGGACCAATCCTATCTGTCCTCCCTGGGCAGATGCAGCAGGCCGTGCCCACGCAGGGTCGCTCCTGCAGGGAGCAGCCCCAGGCCCCACGCCTGCCCTCTCAGTACCTGTAGATGATGCTGTTAACGGAGAAGGTGAAGCCGTCGAAGGAGTTTGCTACCACCAGGAAAGAGTCGTCTCCCACTGAGAAGAACTCCCAGTCCAGGGCACTGGGGATGAAACAAGCAGAGGGGCAGGTGAGATGACCCCTGTGTGGCCAGTTGAAGGAGGGGCTGTGTGTCCACGCCACCCCAACCTCTGACACCCTGAGGACACACAGAAAACCCTGCTCTTCCCAGGCTGTTCCTGACAGATGTCTGCCCTCATTCCCAAGTCTAGGGCCTTCTCTCAGCTCCCACAGGGATTTGGTGCCAAGGAGCCATCACGCTCCACCAGTCTCAGTGTCTGGGAGTGTGAAGCCTCCGGGAGACAAGCAAGTGTAGTTTTAAACTAAAAGAGGAGAGGCCCTGGCACAGGTTGCCCAGAGAAGCTGTGGCTGCCCCTGGAAGTGCCCAGGGCCAGACTGGATGGGGCTTGGAGCAGCCTGGGATAAGTAGGAGGTGTCCCTGCCCATGGCAGGGGGTGGAATGAGATGGGCTTTAAGATTTAGGGTCCCTTCCCACCCAAGTCATTCTGGGATTCTATGAGACCTTTGGGTTGCTCAGGGGAAGGACGTGGACCGAGGAGCACCCTGAATCCTTGCACAGGTACCTGTAGGTGAGAAGGTCCTGGAATTTTACAAACATCTGGGCCGTGATGTTCAGCTCATAGATGGAGGAGTTGATGGCATAGAAGTTGGAGGGTGCTGGCATCCCGCTGTCATAGCTGTGGCTGTTGGCAACAGCCAGAAAGACTCTGTCCCCAATATGAAAAACCTCCCAGTCAGCTGCACCAAATGTCTGTGGGGAAGGAGGCCATGAGAAGCTGGATGTGGCTGCCCTGTCTAAACAGAGGGGGGGCTGAGGAGCAGTGGCCAATCCTTACCAGGATAGACTGGAAGAGCTGGAAAGAGCCACTGAGCCAGATGTAGATGTGTGAGTGGATCTTAGTGGACGTGCCATTGAATGTGTTAGCTACAGCCAGGAAGGAATACGGTCCGATGGTGAAAAATTCCCAGTCGTAGGCTCCAGAAGTAGGAATGGTCTGGTTAGTTTCAAACAGCCCTGTCCTAGGGTTCCACCTGTATATCACACTGTCTATATTGTGGTTGTTCCCTGGGGAAGACAGATGTGCACCATGAGGGAAAGCAATTCCTGGTTTGTGTAGGAAACAAGAGCCAGAAACAGGCTCAGTAACACGAATATTTGCCAGCAGGTCACAAGGCTGTTTGCAAGTGACCTGTTGCTCCCCAAGAAGTAGCCAAAGAGATTCTACAGCCTCCATCCCTACCTAAAAACCCCCTCCATCCATCCATCCATCCCTACCTAGAGTCTCCATTCCTAGCACCTCCATCCCATGGAACACACCAACAGCTTGTCCCGAGTGCGCAGCAGCAGCTTTGTGGCAGCCCTGGCAGAGGGGGGACAGGCAGGTGCTTTATCCCCACACAAGCAGCACTGCAGAGGCACCATGCCAGCATCCCAGGGTGGACAAGCTCTGCCAGCTGTCCCACAGGATGGCCCTGTGCAGTGGGGCCAGTCCCAGCTGTGTCCCATAGCTCCTGACATCGGGGGCTTCCCCCCTGCCCTAAAGCACGTGCTCCATCCAGCTCCTGGGCTCTGCTCAGCATCTAGACCTCATGCCTGTGTGGGACCCAGCAGGCTTTAAACCCTCTTTGCAACAGGGACTTGGGCAAAAAAAGGCTGCAGGAAGAATGGGAATGCCCGTATGGATGAGTGGCAGCTCCTCAGGGACTGACCCTCCAGCCCCCTCTAAGGGAAACATCCCCAGTTTGGCTTGATGGTCTCAGCCCCTGTGTGATGTGCATGGCTGGCAAAGGGACCACACTGCCACAAGGGCAGCTCTCATCCAAACTGGCCCTGATGAGTCCAACAGGTGAGAAAGGGACTTTCCAGCCCAGCCCACAGGTGCCCAAGCATCCTGCTGCCAGCTCTGAGCCTGGTGCCAGCGGTGCTGATGCCCCCTGAGCCAGCCCTGGTGGCAGGGAAGGAGCCCACTGGCCCATCATCTGAACCCATCTGGGAGCACCCCGGAGAGCCAGGGCTGTGCTATCAACCCATTCATCCTCTGCACCAAGGGGGGCACACCTCTACCCAGGACAGCTCGTGGCCTGGGAGGGGAATGAGGCTGGATCATGGCTGCAGGCTATGCAGGGAGGGATGTCAGCTGGCTCTCGCTCAGTTTCCTGTGTGCCCACAAGGCCAAGGATCTGGCTTCACAAAAGGCTCAACCTGTGGCACTACCAGGTTATGTAGTATTCGGGATAAAAATGAAGAGAAGCAGAAAGATTCAGCACAGACACCGTCCCCGCTCCTGTCTTTGTCCCCTGCAGTCAGAAACCCAGAGGGTGACTGTGTCAGCCACTTCCTCAAAAGCTTTTCTCTCCTCTGCAAGGCCTTGGGTGTCCTGAGGGACCCCAGGCTCGCAGCTGTGGGCACACCTCCCTGGATTTGCCCTGCACTCCGTTCCACCTGAGGATGCACAGGGAGCATGCTCTGAGCAGGGCACTTGCCAGGGCCCCAGATACCACCCCAGAGCCTGTAGGGAACATTGGAGGCTGGGTACCTTCTCTGTGGTTGACCACAGCGAGGAAAGCCTCTCCCTCAATGACAAAGGCCTCCCAGTCCCTGGCGCTGTGCGTGGTGATCCGCTGGTACGTGATGAACTTTGCTTTCCTGCGGCTCCACTTGTATATTACAGAGAACTCCTGACCCCTCTCATTCTGCTCAAAATTCGCCACTGCCAAGAAGATCTGGAAAAGGAAAAGCCAGGACAGCTTGGTTTTCTCCTCTCAAAGGAGCATGGATGAGAAAACACAGGGGTAGGTGGGATGGAGGTGGCTGGTGTGGGACAAGACGCTCCTGGTTGGGTTCCCTGGCAGTCCCCGAGCAACACAAAGAGGGGACAGGGACCCAGTGGCCTGTGGGGGTCCTTGTGCATGGCAGGGCCACAACTTGCAGCCAGCAGCCTCTTAGACAAGGGGAGGCAGAGCTGAGCTGTCTCCACTCACGCCCCTCCAGCCCCAGGAATGGGGAGAATGGACATGAAATGTGCTGGGGAAGGAGGGAGGTTCAGCTGACGAACCTTCCTGTAAGGAAAGGTGGTTCAGAACAAAGGCAGGTATGATAATGATAACAATGACAATAATGATAACAATTCCCTGAGACAAAACATTTTCCAGACCAGGAAACCCCTGTGAAAGTGTAAGAGACAAGAGTGGTGCAACAGACGTGGCCAAGTGCAAGGCAGGGAGCACATCCAAGCTCCGTCATGCTGGCTCCAGTGTCCTTCAGAGACATTGAATCTCTTCAGAACAGAGATCAGAGTTTGGGCCACAAAGAGGCACAGGGCCATGGGCCACAAAGAGGAAAGAGTCAGTGGAGGTGTCTCCTGCCTCCAGGCCTGTACGGGACCCAGTTCTCCATCATCCTGATGATGGAGAACTCCTGAGGTTTTGTTCAGCCAAGGAGTAGCCACCCCCAAGGACAGCACTGTGCTGGGTCCCCCTGTCCCCCTACAGAAGGTGAAATCCCCAGCTCTGCTCTCTCTGCAAGCACCAGTGCAGGGAGCCCCTTTGGGGCATCTCCAGAAACATCTTCAGTGGGAAGAGAAACACCTGGATCCAGCCCCACAGCCCAGGAGTCTCAAGTCCCGTGGGTAGCACTGATAGGCACCTCCAGGAGCGCCCACTCCGGCGGAGCAGCAGCAGATCCCAGTGCAGTAACGAGGTGATGCCACCCACAGAGGTGCACCCCACCTGCCCCGTGTGTGGAGAACCTGGAATCACCAGTAGTGGAGGAACTGCTGGTGTAACACCTCTTTGGCCACCATCTCCATGAAGAAATGTGCCGAGCCGATGGGAAGCACCGTGAGACTCCCGGTGTTCCCATCTCCTGCCTGTGAGGGTGCAGCTGGAGTGATGGAGAGCAACGTTGGGGATGTCAGGCATGTTCCCAGCCCAAAGCCAGCGCTGCAACACAGCTGCGCTTTCAGGCCTTCTGCAGAGCCCAACCACCAGGGACAGTCCCCAGCATGTCTCCTGTCAGATGGTGCCCAGCATCAGTTCCCACTGCCACCAACAGGGGACACAGCCTCATTTGTACCCAGCCAGCGGGGCTGGCGGTGTCACCAAGCCTGGAGGCAGGAGTTTTGCCTATCCTTCTGGGAAAGCCCTGCAATCACCCTGGGGACAAAGCCAGAATGGGTCACGACAGAGGGGGAGCAATCCCAGCTTCCCTGGAAGCCCTGCACAGAGCTGGCTCCCAGCAGATGGCTTTCTTGGGGCTCTTCCAAAGGGATAAGCAGCTTCCCAGGGAGAGGAACGAGGCAAATCCTCTGCTCAACCCCCAAGGCAGATTGCTCAGGGGAGGAGAGGTGGCTCCAAAGTCCTGGAATAATTTAAAAGCAAGAGAGTTTAAAAATGCAGCAGGTTGGACTCAGTGGGTTTCCAGAGGGAACTGCAGGTCCTGTGGGCTCTTTAAGACCTCAGGCAGCTCTCTGAGATGCAGTTACCCAGACTCTCCAAACCACGCCCGAGACTCCCGGCTTCAGAGAAGCCAGTGTTGGGCAACTGCAATTTAAGACACTGAAACATGGGGGCACCTTCCTGGTAGACTCACCTTCTTCCCAATGGTGAAATACTTCCAGGACTGAGCTTGGTAGGTGGGGATGTTCTGGTAGTGCACAAACTTCCCGTCGGTCCACCTGTAGATGGCCGATCCCGGGGGCGTGATCCGGTTGGCCATGGCTGCAAACAGTCCCACCTTTGGGATGGTGAAGACCTCAATGCCCATCGTCTCCGAGTTGGTCACCAGGTTCTGGTATTCCTCCACGTAGTCCAGCCTGTGTTGGACTGGGAGCCCACAAAAAAAAGAGGGATCAGGTTAAAAACAGGTAATTTTAGCCGGAGAGGGGCCCCGTGAGGGCTGGTTCAGTGGCACTTGCTGCTGTGCAGAGCTTTGTGGGGAAAATGAAGGTCCTGGTGTCACTGGGGGTGAAGGGCCACACCAAGGGGTGGTAAGAGGCTGACTGCACCTCGACGGGCAGCACAGAGAGCAGAGATGTGTCCTTTGGGAGCAGGAAAGGACCCCATGCCATGGATTTTGATCACTTTGATATATTTACCCTCAAGAGAACAAGGAGGGGATGACAAGAGGAGGGTTAGAGAAGACTAAGACAGAATGAATGCCAGAAACTGGAGCAAAAACCTCCAGAGTGGCCCCGATGGCAGATGGATGGGCACTGGAAGGGACAAATGGCAGAAGGGGCAGTGTTGGTGGCACCAAGGGGCCCAGGTCAGTAAGATCCCTGTATGAGTTTTCCTTGGGGAAACAAGGTGCCAATCTTGATGACTTCCAGAGGTAGGGAAGGACAGGGGGTCCAGTCACTGCTAGCTCCTGTGGGGAACAAATGGCTCATCCAAACCCACCCTGTGGGTATCAGCAGAAGAGAAATACTGGGAGAAGAGGGAAGGACAGTTCAGTTAGGGACGTATCCCATCCTCCATGTCCTCTCCAGGGATCCTGGGAAGACAGCCTGGAGTGAGTGAGGGAGTGAGAGAGTGCCAGTGGATGAAATCCATCTCATTAATGAAGAACACCCATCCAACCCAGGCTCTGGTTGCCTTTTCCACCTTGGTACTCCCACTTTGTTTTCCTTACAAAGTGTCCCACCAGAGCCTGGACTACATTGAGACCTGTGTCTGCCACCCTCCCAGTCACCCCCAGTATCTTTGATGGGATGCACCCCACAAATGCTTCAGCACTGGGGGAGCACCCCAACACCCTGAGCATGGCTCTCTGTGGGGTGAGCTGTTCTGCTCAGACAGGTCAGGAGCTTATCCTGCCCAGAAAATTCCCAAGTGGGACAGATAATGTGGAGGGACCACAGAGACATTTGAATCCAGAGGTGCTCTGGAAGTGTGGTGGGCACCGAGAGCAAAGCGAAGCCTGGCCAAGCAGAGGAGAGACAGGGGGGGACACCCCAACCCCTCACTCTGCTGCTGATTCCCATCCCTTGAGAAGTGGTCTCAAGGGCAAATCTCAGTTCCTGCTCTACTGCAAGGGTCTCCTTCCCTCCCTAAAAGTGCCAGAACCTCCCCACCAGTACCTTCCAGCATGGAGACCCATGTGCTGCCGTTGCAGAGGTACAGCCCTCGCCGGGAAGCGTTGAACCAGAACTGCGCCTTCTCCTGCTTGGAGCAGTGTGGCCGGGCCCCCAGGGTCACCTTCATGTCAGTCTCTGGGCATGGAGAGGAGCGAGGCAGGAGCCTCTGAGTGCACACAGTGGAGGAGCAGAGAGGCAGGAGGGGCAAATGTCCTGGTCTCATCCCAATGACAAGGCATCAGGCAGCGGGGAAAATGGAATCTCAGCACAAATCTGGGAAGCCACAGACTGGGGCAACCCCGTGCAGGGCCACTGACAGGAGCCTAGCTCTACCAAGGGACCCAGGCAGGGCCACCCTCGTCTTTTCAGGGAGATTTTGGACAGGGATCCCAACACATGGGTATTGAGAAACAGAGAATGCTGGCAACACCCTCTTCCCCTCTGCTCCTGCTTCGTTCCCAGCCCCATGTAAAGACCCTTCCTCACAGAGTTGGAGGTGGCCAACAGAGCCTGTGCCATGGGGGCACTGACCGTAGGGGTATTTGAGCACCTCGTTGCTCACTGGCTTCGCAGGGACATCCTGGAGGACAGTGGGGACAGAGAGCGTTGCTACTTTGAAGTTCACGGCGTGACATATCCGGGGGGTGGCATCAGCCCCTGGCAGCAGGACAAGCTGTCTCAGCAAACCCTGGGAAAGGGGGAGCAGAGGGATGGAGACCAAGTCCCGCAAGATCACAGAATGGAAACTGCAGGTGATCAGTGCCCGGGATTTCCTGCCTGACTTCTGCGTGTTGCCCTCCCTCCTGGGATGCAGAAGCGTCCGTGGGATTCGTGCACATTTATCAGATCCCAGGTGCCCAGCTGGAGCAATCTAACAGCTGATGTAAGGGGAGCATTGGGACAGGGCTTGGAGCAGCTGCCTTTCAGTGCCTCCACATGGGAAGGACCCACAGCCACCTCCGCTTCCTGTTCCGTGGCCCAAGGCCTGCCAGCGTAGGGGACTGAGAGAGGGCTGTGGGTCATCCCACAGCCAGCCACGAGCACCCCTGGGCACACCTGGGTACCCCTGGAGAGCCCACACCATGGGGCACCTACCGTGAACACGCCTTTCCTTCTCCGCCTGTTGCCCAGGTAGAAGCTGGCTCTCCTCACCGACAGCGAGGCTGGAAATGGTGTCTCCACCACCCTGGGGAGGGCAGAGAAGAGGTAGGGGACAACTTCACAGCATCTACCGGTGGCCACAGGAGACGCTGCTGGAAGAACATCACCCGGCCCACCCTGCCGAGCCCCCCAGAGCTGCCCCCAACCTACACATCCTTGGGGATGCTGCAGTCCACCGTCAAGGAGAAGGACTGGCCGGAGACGGCCAGGATGAGCGTGTGCCACTGGTTGTCGGAGAGGGACACGTTGGGGAAGGTGACGCGGGTCTGCCAGCCGCCGGCGCGCTCCTGGCTCCAGAAGAGGAAGTGGAGCTTGTCGGGGGCGTAGCGCAGCCCCACCAGGACGCTGGGGCTCTCCTCCACCATCAGCGTGAAGATGTACTCGTTCCTCTGGAGGCGGGAGGGCACGGGCTCGCACCCGCGGGGCCGCGCCGTGCCCGCGCCGTGCCCGCGCCGTGCCCGCCCGGCCGCGCTTACCTCGGCGGGGCGGCGGAGCAGCCGCAGCGTGACGATGATGGAGAACTCCTCGGGGAAGCGGTCGCAGTGGATGAAGAGCCGCGAGGCGGGGAAGGCCAGGGCGCGGGGCCGCGAGGCGGAGAGCTGGAAGCCGCGCACCCCCTGCGCCTGGAACACCCGCATGCCGCGGGCCGGGCCCCCGGCCGGCACCGCCTCCGAGAGGATGTCCAGCGGGCGCAGGTCTGTGCCGAGAGACAGCGGGGCGCGTCACCCCGGCCCGCTGCGGGATGGGGGTACCCCAGCGCTGGCTGAGGTGCTCCGCAGCAGCAGGACGGCCTGGCGCGCCGCAGTAGCCTGCTGGCCCTTGCCTGGGGTCTGCCCCGAGCCCCTGCTCCAGGGCCAGAGGCAAGATTTGCCGTTCGGACGCAAGGCTGGCATCTCCATCGCCACAGGAGGAGCGCCAAGCGTGCAGAACCGTCTGGCTGATGCAGCTCTGAATGCCGAGAGCGGAGCTGGGACCTGCCAGGCAGGCAGCCCCAGGCTGCCCCCAGCTTCCTCGGAAGCCACCGGCACCAGCACCCGCAGCCGGAGCCGGGAGGGCACGCAGGGATCCGGTACCGCAGATGCGCTCTCAGGGCAGCCACCCGTCCCCGTCTCTGTCCACAGGGCAGTGGGGACAGCTCTACCCCTCCAGTCCTGGTTCAGGCTCTCCCAACCCAGCCCTAATTGCACACACGCACACGCACTGTCCCAGCAGGCACCAAAACCACTCATTATAAATAATTACCCTCTCCCCAGAGAAGAGAACGCCGTGCCCAGCCCCAGGGCATCGCCCCGGTGAGAACGCACAGCACAAGAGCACCAGAGAGTGCCACCCCACGGGACGCTGCCAGGTCCAACACCTCGGCACAGGAAGGGCTGTAGCAGCTGTGGGGATTTCTCTGACCTTCCTGGCCTCGGACCCTCCTGGTTTTTTTATTTTTGAATGCTTTTCTGTCAGAGAAGAGAGATGATACCCTAGAGATGAAGCAGCATTTGGCTACACTAAAACATCCCTAGTTCCATCCCACCCCGCTGAGACCTGGCTTTTAGCTCCAATTTGTACTAATAAATCCGGGCTGCTGGGGCACAGCAGGACAGCCGGGAAGGAGGGAGCTGGGAGCAAGGCTGGGCTGTGTGTCTGAATCCAAACCAGCTGGAGAAGGGAAGCACCTCCTCCAGACGTGCCTGGCCAGCCCAGTTCCAGGTGGGCAGAGCAAGGAGGAATCTGCTCATATGGCTCCATCCAGACCAGAGCAGGGAGATCGGTGAGGTCCTACCCACCCTGGCAGCTCTGTGTGCCCCTTGCCCACCCTGCTGCTGGTTTAAGCTGTTCCTAAAGCAAAGTCTTGGTGGGGGAGTTTTAACTGGAACAGCTTACTTCAGAAATGCATCACTCGGGCAACGGCCAGTTCCTGTTTTTCCCAGCAAAAAGTACAAGCTGAACTCAGGCTTGAATTTGCAGAGGGGTTTAGGAGCCCCTAGTTGCCCCTGAGATGGTGAGGGTGAGCTGGGGGAGAGCTCAGCTGAGGCTGGAGGTTGTGGGCCAGGAAGGGGCCAAGTCCTAAGACCAAACCCAAGTCCCTAAATCCAAAGATCTGTGTCCCAGTTTGCCTCCCACATCCATCACTGCTAAGGCTGGGAGAGCAGCTGGGGTGCTCCAGCCCAGCTTGGGCAGCACAAGTGGTGTCGGGGGGGCTCATGCTGGGGTCCCCAGGATGATGCTGGGGCCTTGGCACCCCCAGGATCCCTCCAGCCAAGGCTCCTTGGGGACAGCAGGGACATTCCCAGAGAGATTGGAGCACCTCGGGGAGGAGGCAGTGGACAGAAATTGTCCAATCTCTCCCTGTTTTTCTTCTCACATCATCTGGGCTGTAGCAAAAAGCAAATACAATTGCCATCAAACTGCGACAAGCCCTAAGCACGCAGAGCCTGGGCCCAAGCAGCCCCAAAAACTGAGCTCAGGCTTCGCTGCCCACACAGCACAGGCATGGGGATGGGATGGCAGAGCCTGGACATGGGGATCCTCTTTGGCTCAGGAAATAACACCGGAGCTGCCGGCTCCTCGGCCGGGGACGGTGGGACGGGAACTTTTGCTGCCGGGAGGGTGGAGGTTGTGCCTGTCAGAGCACAGAAGAGTCCGGGGCGGGAGGGACTTCTCGGGGGGACTTCATGGCTCTCTTCTCCTTCTTCCAGCCCTTCCCCTCCCCTCTGCCTCCAGCAGAACCTGCGACAACGCTTGTGCAACAAGGACCGACACAGCCCTCCCCACAGCTGGGTCCTCCCCACAGAAACCAGCTGGGAGCGCTGGTTTCTCCCTCGCTGGCATTGCGGGGGCTGCAGGCACAGGAACGACTCCACATCCTGCTGTCCATGGGCGCTGGCAGCCTGCAGCACCTGAGGCATCGCTGTCACTCGGGCCACTTGAGCGGACGCTGAGCACTGAAACCCTGGGGCTGGGCTGCCAGCGAGAGGCTGACCCCCGTGGGGCATGGCCCCCAAAACAGAGCACACCTCCTGGGGTCTGCCCCGGCAGCATGGGGGGGAGCATCCCAGCCATGGGAGCACACCCGTTTGCCAGCAGGGTGAACACCTGTCCCCGGCGCGGCCCTCCCGCCCTTCGCTCCTACCTGTGCAGTGCTGCCACGTCCTGCCTCCCCGGATGAAGCCCCCGCCGCTGGCCCAGCGGAGGAGAATGACCCACAGCAGCAGTGGCGCCGACATCGGGGGCCTGGCCTGAGGGGGTCCATCCACTGGCACCCCCCCGCCGTCCACTCCTCCCTGCCCTGGCCGGCGCTGCTCGGCTCAGAGTGCCGGGGGCTCTCGCATGCTCCGCGGCGGGACCCCCGGAGCCCCCGGCACCGCTCCGTGCCACCCGTGTCACCGCAGGCTGCGGAACCCCGGCTCGCCGCCGAGGCTTTGGGTGGGCATCGCCCCCGGGGGCACGGCCGGGGGGCTGGCGGGGGTCTCCTGGGGCGGCCGCCGAGGCAGTGCCGGCTGCAGCCTGCACACAGACATTTAAATGAGAGGTCGGTGGTGGGAGAGGAGGAGTCCCGGCTCCTCCGAGAGCTTTTATCTTTTGCCCAACCCTCTGGAAGGCGGCTTTGGGGAGGGATTTTTTAATCTTTATTTTTTTTTTGTTTGTTTTCTTTGCTTCCTTTCTTTTTTGGTGATTCGTTTTTCTGTGCTCACACGGGAGTAGGTGGGAGATTCACCCCTGGCTGGAGAGACCCGGGTGGGAACCTTCCTGCCTCTAAATGCGTTCGTTTTCAGCTTTTATTGGATGAGAGGCCCTCTGACCCCTCTGGACCACTCTACTGTGTCCGGATCCCAAAAAAATTTCATATTTCTCCCCCAGTATTGTCCCAGGCAGGTGATGCACATCCCATGCCCCAGGCAAGGCTCCATCCCAAGGGCCAGCCACCAGACCCAGCCCTGCCACAAAAACGTCACCGATTCCGAAGCCCTCCAGGTTCTGCTGCTCGGAGGGAAGCATCAGCAGTGGGAAAGCTCCCTGCACGCAGTGAGCTCTGCTGGGCTCCTCCAGCCACAGAATGAGTCTCTTCCATTCCCCAAACAATTGAAACAGGCTCCCACCCCCCTCGTCCCCAAAGCCTTCCCGCAAGGCGAGCGCCAGAATAGAAAGCGGATGGCGAGGACCAAACGCCAAAAACTGTGTCGCAAACTGGGGGTTTTGTCAGCAAGGAACATCCAGAGCCCGACCCGCGGCCGTGTTCGCTGTCAGTCTGTCCTCACCCCAAAATCTGTGCTGGGACTGAGAGTGCAGCCCGAGGAGTGCAACCCATGGTGGAGAGCAGCGCCACACACTCACCTTGGTCCCAAGCCCCAAGAGGAGCTGTACTGAACCCCACGAGCCCCAAGACTCACCAGAACGTTGGTGCCTCTGTCCCAGAGCCTGGAAAATGGCTGTGTGTCTGTCCAATAACCCTAGCAGGGCTGCATGGAGCTCCCCCTCTCCAAACAGCCTCCCTTTGGGCATCCCCCAAATTAGGGTTCTACCAGGATCGTGCTTAAACAGAGCTTAACCTCTCTACGAGAGAGAGCTGCAGAGGTGAGGCCCTGCTGTCTCCTTATCCTCACCCTCATGCTAGGAATAGTGTCCAGTGGCACAGCCATAACCAAACCTGGGGGTCCCAAATGGCACCTGGGGGTCCCAAATGGCAGCTGCTGGAGGTGAACACAAGGGATGCAGGAGGACAAACCACCCCATCTGCCCTGACAGGCGCAGTCCCTCCTGATACTCCTCGCAGCCTTGAGGACACCCACCAGGGCTGGGACTGGGAGCAGTCACCTCACTGGAATCCCAAGCCATGGCTGGTGTTCCAAGCATGTCTGGCAGAGAGGGGGTGCACTGGGGGGAGGCTCCTGTCAGGTTGGAACTGGAGAAGGCATCACAAACAAGAATCAGAGCCACCACATTTCCCAGGGCTGCACACATGTGTCAAGTTAAGCGTGGCTTTGGGAGCTGGCAGCACTGCCCTGAGCAGGGGATGGATTTGGGGAAAGCTCCTGCTGAGGCTCTGCAAGGGTCCAGGGAGGGAGGGAAAGTCCTGGCAGAGATTCTGAGTCCACTGGTTTTCCCAAGGGGACGCAGCTACCTTTCAGTGCTTTCTAAACCAATAAAAATAGTCAGTGGGGACACCTTCAGAGCCAAAGACACAGCTGTGGGTGCCCCCTCAAGACACAGGCACTTCCAGGCAAGAGTTGAAGGGACTGAAGCCCCTCACTGATGAGCACAGAGGACATGATGGGCTCGGGCTGCTGTTCAGCCACTTTAATGAACAGTCTCCAGGTGAGGACAGGGACATTGAAGGTCCTCAAGGGTTTTCCCCTTCACTGGGCTGGGGATGCTGGCGTGGCAGAAGATGGTGGAGTGGCTTGGCCGGTGCCCGGCGCTTTCCTTCCTGCCCAGGGAACTGAGCTGTGGTGTGAAGTAAGGACAGGGACACATCACTAGGGTCTAGGACCTGCTCCGTGTCCCCAGGACAGTAGGAAGTGGTCTGCAAAATAGTTCCTAAGCACACAGGCACACATTCCTATGTGCAGAAGCAAGCACGAGGGGATGAAATAGAAGAGACAAACAGTGAGACGTTTGCCTAATTCGCATGGGGCGTAAATAAAACCATGTGGTGGCTCCGAACAAAATGATCCTTGGATTTTCACCAGAAAGGTTTGGCCATCCCTGGGTTAGGAAAGGTTGAGAAACCCATCTGTAGGCAATCCATTGCAAGCAGAGCTTCCATGCAGGGGGACAGTGCGAGGAGGGCACCTCATCGACGCCAGGGACCGGCTGGACCCTGCACACGGGGGAACGTTCCTGCTCTTCCAAGGCTGTAACTCATTCCTTATTATTTGCAGACACAAAGCCGTGTTTCAGGGCTTCATGCCTTATTCATTTCTGTCTTTATTCCTGACATCTGTATATAATCAGAGAATCCTTTAGGTTGGAAAAGATCTCTAAGTCCGTCAAGTATTTTCCCTTGAAATGCAGCGCAGGCATCAGCAAGGGCAAAGCTTTGAGGGACCCGATGAGTAACTGAAGGACAAATGCCCATCCCATGGTGTCCCCATCATTTATCTACTCTCCTGCCTGCACCAGCAGGGCCAGCGGAGCCTGCCACATCCACATCCACATCCACATCCACATCCACATCCACATCCACATCCACATCCACATCCACATCCACAGGGACAGAGCTGGAGGTCAGTGATGAGCACTTGGAGTTGGTCTCACCTGTGTGAACAGCAGGGTGGATGCCAGTCCTTTGGGATCAGTTATGAAGGGGATGGGGGGAATTGTTCTCAGAGTGACATCCCAGATCGCAGTTCCCCAAACCACAGTTTGGGTTCAACAACTGGAACACCTTCCCCGGGATGGTGGGATGAGGCCTCCATCCTCAGCCATTTCCAAGGCTCCTCCTCTGTCACCTCTGCCCTTTCTCCCAGACTGAAAATCTTCCCTGTGTTTCCTGGAGCAACCTCAGCTCCCTGAGCCCAACCCACCATCATAAAGCAGAGTTCCGGCAAGGAATCTCCACACCAGGAAACCTGTCAGCATTGTACAGAAGCGCAAATGTCTTTAACCCCAACGTCTTTCAAAAGCTGAATTCCCAGAAGTTTTGGAGAGGTTCTGCCAGGAAAAGTTTTGTGAAAGACTGGGAGGATTGCAAAAGGCACCGTTTTTAGGAAAACCACCGAAAAAAAAAGCACAAAGCCGCCCCAACACAGCAAGTCCTGCTGCCAGCTTCCCAGCACGGAGCTGCCTTCAGGAGCAATCCCTGTCAGGCGGTGACGAGCCACCAGCATCGCTCGTGTCCCAGAGCCCTCCATGTCCCCACACCCACTAGCAGCCTCAGGGAATGAAGGAGCCGGGAGCCCCCAGCCTGCTTTGGCCATGGCAGCAGGCAGTGAGTTGCAGCCCATGTCCCTGTCGAGGCAGCCAGGAGGAAGCTGAGCATCCTGCCCTGCATTTGGAGGACACATGGCAGCTGAGCTGGCAGGCTCTGAAAGGGCTCCAGCAAGCAGACACTTAACTTTCACCAGTACAAGGGAAGACAGGCTTTGAGACCACGCTTCCACACCGGAGCTGTTTCGGTGGGGCTGTGCAGCACCCACAGCTGCATCTCCCCTCATTTCGCCCTGCATGGGACAAATAGCCCTTCACCATTGCCTGTCCCTTGTTGATATAGCTGTTTTAATTTTTGTCACCTTCCCTCAGTGTGCCCAAACCTGTTGCAGAGACTGAGCCACCTCCCCGCAGCCGCAGGATCCCCAGACTCACCACTTTCCAGTAAGGCAGCTCTGTGCGGATGGACGGCATCCAACCCAGGCAACCGTGAGCATGCCGACCACGGGAACAGTGCTCTGGGAACTGTCCGTAGATCTCAGGTCTACACGGAGGAAAAAGAGCAGGACAGGGGCTCACAGGTCACTTGGTGCTCGTGCAGGTCTGCCTGGACCCCCTCTTCCACCTGCAATGGGAAAATTCTGCTTGGCTTGGAGCTAAGCTGAGATCTCTTCACAAAGGGAATAAACAGCGTTCCAGAGGCCAAGGGGAAGGAAGCAACATTCGTGTTCCACGCTTACTGCCTGTGCTTTAATCTCCTTCAGGGACGACTCTTGTCCCAACACCCCGGGGTTGTGCAGAGCAGCTGGGGTTTCGGAAACACACGAGCTTTCCTGCATCAGGGTCAGCAGCTCACCAGGCTGAACATGCACACCCGGGGGCTCTGTGTGGGGAGCTGTCAGCTTGGCCAAGCAAACCCCATGCCAAGTGCTCCGTGCTGACTGCTGCCCAGAGATGTTGTGGACTCTCCGTCCCTGGAAGTGTCCAAGGCCAGGTTGGATGGGGCTTGGAGCAACCTGGGCTAGTGGAAGGTGTCCCTGCCCCTGGCAGGGGATTGGAGTGAGATGAGCTTTAACATCGCTTCCAACACAAACCAACTGGGGATTCTGGTTCTGTGATCTCTCTCCATAGGCTGCCTTGGAGAAACACCTGAGCCCCAGGGCTGGCTCTGGCATGGGGAGAGGAATCTCCCTTGGCAGTGCAGGGGGAAACCCTCCTCCGCCTTTGCTTGTAGCCCTTTGATCCAGGCAATGACCACACGCACCAGCTCTCAACAGGCAGATGGTGGTAAGCAGCCCAAAGAGCCACAGCAAGGAAACCCAGGGATTTGCCCCCACGTGCTCGGGCCCATTGAGGACTGGCAGGGATAGAAAATGGGAAGCACAGTGCTGCTTGGTCCAAAATGATCCCGTGGCTCCCAGGTTAGGGACCAGTTGGCAGCTCCTCTGCCACAAGTCCACCTTAGACCACCCAAAGGTGTGGGCACCACAAGCCCCTCCCCAGCGCTGGCAGCAAATCTGGGCTGAGATCATGGGCTGAGGTCCCTGCAGCGAACAGCAGCTTTAGCATCGTTTTGCTCTGCAGCCGCAAGAAAACCCCCTGCCCCCAGACACAGAGAATCTACTGGGCAATTTTATCGCTCACTCGCATGACAATGACAAGCTGTAATTATTCTACGAGCGATGATTCCGGCCCTGGAGGGGCCGGCAGGCGGCAGAGCCGTGGGCTCGGCGGGCTGCCCGGGTGCCAAGGCGGGAGCGCAGGCAGCCACGCTCGCTTTGCCCACCCGCCGGCAGCCGAGCGCGGCTCCATCTCCTCCGACATCCGGGAAGGGAAGGGAACAAAGGCAGAGAACAATTCCTATTGTTTTCCATGACTTTCTTCAGGGCAGCTCTTCCAGCGCAGTGCTGCTGCCCAGTCACTCCGGCTGCAGCACCGCGGCCCCCGGCGCTCGGAGCTGGGCGGATGCCGGTGGGGACGAGGCTCCCGTGCCGAGGTGCCCGCCACCAACCCTCGGAGCCTGCTCTCCGCTAGCACAGAGACAGAGAAAGAGATCTCGGCAGGGTTATCCCACTCACCAGAGCTCCTGTCCTACTCCACAGCACCACCGGGCATTCCTGAGATGCTCAGGCATGGGAAGATGGCAGTGCTGGGTAAATGGTTTGACTCCATGATCTTAGAGGTCTTCTCCAACTGAACGATTCTGTGATGACACTCAGATTCCCGTAACCAGCCAAGGAACAACGCCTGTGGTGGGGAAGGGGTGAGCTCAGCACAGGCTCAAAGTGAAGGAGATCACCCTGATCACTTCTGTGGGTCTCCAAGGAAGAGCATCTACAGAAGAATCATAGAATGGTTTGGGTTGGAAGGACCTTAAAGATTGTCTCATTCCACCCCCTGCCATGGCAGGAACACTTTCCACTATCCCAGGTTGCTCCAAGCCCTAACCAACCTGGCCTCAGACACTTCCAGGGATGGGGAAGCAACAGCTTCTTCTCTGAGCAAAGAAGGCATCTAACACACGAGAGAGAATTCAACCTACAAGTCTTGTTGGATGGGGATGAACGGATAAAATAAATCAAATGCCTCCTCATCACTGACTGGGTGTTCCAGGGACAGATGCTGGAAGTTTCAAATGCTAACTGAGGCCGGATGGGGACACTTTGGACAAGTGGCTTCTGCAATAATACTGATGTTTTTGCAAAGCCACACTTCATGTAGAGCCTTAGGAGCTTCCCACAGCCCACAAACCCCAGCCCTCCCACCAAGGCCATGCCTAGGCTCCAAGGAGAAGATCCCATATCAAAGCAGGATCTGGCTCAACTTCTGTTTCTTCAGACAAAGTGAGTTTGAAAACACCTGGACTCCAGCCTGCCTGTCTGGCATTCCCCTCCATTGCAAGAACTGGTGAGAAAAACTGAGCCCTGGCTGAGCGAAGCCCCTCTGGAGCCACCCTTGCAGCAAGCCTATTAGATACCAAGGAAGAATCTCCAACCCCAGAGGTTTTTGCTTCGGAACAAGTTCACCTGATCACATCCACTTCATACTTCACCATTTCCTAGCTCCCAGAAGGATGAATGGCAAGGGGAAGCAAGGCATCCCTGGGGATGAGCTCTGCCGCTCACTTTCAGCTTGGAAACTTGGGCATGCCTCTAAGGCACCTCACAGAGGGAGATCCCCCAGCACCTGACCTGCTGACCAAGCTTGGAGGGATCTGACTGGCATCGGATCTGATCAGATCTCTGAGGGGTCTTCCCCTGACTGGCAGAAGAAGACAGGGATCCTGGTGAAGCACCACACCAGAAGAGGAGTCTGTGTGAGCCCATCCCAGGCAGACTTAGCAAAGAAACCCTGATTCATTCAGCGTCCCAATGCCACCCCAACTGGGTTCAACCTGCCAAATTATTTTGGCATGGGGAAAACTGTTTTGGGCCCAAACTTCCATCCCAGCTGTGGGTAGAGAGCGTCCCCATGCTGGGCCCTGCACCCAAGTGCGTGGGTGCCCCCCACCCCCTGCGTGTTGCATCCTGCATTTCTGCTGCTTTGAACCCACCTCCCGTGTCACCCTGCACCCCTGGCTGCAGTGGGGACGTTTGCCTTCCCTCCTCAGCGAGCTCTGTCCCAGGACACCCCTTCCTGGCCACCCCCTGCTGTCCCTCCAGCCAGGGACACCCGGCTCCAGTCAGAGCTGTGACAGATCCACAGCCTCACCCCCCACTCAGGATGCCCCATGCACGGAGGAAGGGGACACAGGCCAGGACTTGGCCCATCTCCCCCCATGTCCTTCAGGGACATGACCAGACAAACCCGCTCCCAAATCCCTCCTGAGAGCTCACACACACACTGCTCACACCGGCAGCTCCCCTGTAATAACCCACGGGCCGTGTCACTGCCATTAATTATCTATCAACATGCCACGTCATCTTACCTACTGCCCAGTCCCATCTTGGGGGGGTGAGCCACCTTCAAAAGTCACCTGGCTGGTTTTCCTGGGGCTCTTACACCACCTGCCCTGGGATAAGACCCATGGGAGCAGGCTGGGGTAGGCAGGAAGATCACCAGGACTGGAGTCGCGGGGGAGGCAGACACCTCCCAGCCATCCCACGCTGCAGTGGGGCCATGAGAGCACCCAACAGGATTACCAAATGTTAAACGGCTTGAACAATTCCCTCCTCAGTGATGGATTTCACCCCTGCAGCATCAAGGAGCCCAGCACAGCACTTTTGGTGCCCAAGACATCGGGTGGCACTTGGCAGCAGGAGAGGGGACATCAGGAGCCCTCGCTGGGGCTCGCAGCTCAGGCCCTCAGATGCTAGAGGAATTCTCCAGATTCCTGCACCTTCCCTTCCTGTGCCACCCCCAACCCAGCTGGCTGCAAGACCCCCAGACCCCCAGCATCCCTTCCCTCACACTCACGTAGCCTTTTAGCTTCCAGAAGTGCAAATATTTCCTTCTTCCCCTAAGTCAGGGAAATTTGAAAGAGAAGGCACACGGGACATGTGACCTGTGCTGCATCTTGCCAGGGAACTGTGAGGACCTCCCACGCTCAGCCTCCACTCCTGCCCCTGCCCTGGCTCAGCCACAGGCACCAGCCCCACACAGGGACAGGGCAGGCTGCTGCAATCCCACATCCGAGACAATCCCAGTATCAGCAGCATGGCTGGCACTGGGAAGGGACATTTCAGATCTGTGCTGCTTCTCCTTTCCATTCTCATGGGGGAAAACACACACAGCATCCTCACCAAGACTTCAGGAAGACAGCAAGGGCCTTCCCAAGGCGCGGAGCTTCCCTGTTGCATCCACCCCAATGCAGAACACCACCTTCCATTCAAGATATGGCTCGAGAAAGGCAAAAAAAAAAAGCTGGCAGGGAGCCCGGGGCTGGCTCTGCCCCCGAGCTGCAGCCGTTTCATGTGGCTCCAACGCCTCTCACACTTTCAAAGGCACACCAACCCAGCTAATGGATGTTTCACAGCCCACTGTGTGTGTTCTGACACAGCCCCTGTGCCAAGGAAAAACAACAGCGAGCGTGTGTGGATGTGTGTATATACAAAGGCTTTAAAGAGGACGTCGCTTGCATTTTTACAGCTTTGTTGAAGGGTTTGGTTGGGGTTCTTTTTTTAATATACAAGCCTAAAGCAAACATAATCCAGAGAAAAGGATTTTTTAAAAAATCTTTAATACTTCACCTACATGCATAACACCTGTAGAGCTCTGACACACCCCAAGGAACATGTTTTATAATAAGTGTTTCAGGCTGAAAAAAGACAACTGCTCAGAAAAACATTGCTACCGGCCAGTACTGCACATCCTGCCAACATGAGTGTTCATTCAGGGACACAATTCAGTCTTTCAGGGAAGTCCATCCCAGGAGCTACACACCAGCTTTACAAGCTTTAACCTTCAGGTGTTCCCCACCTGCAGTAAGGTGTCTGTGCCATGAGATCCTCTCAGGCAGTCACAGCAGGAGCCCACACACCTCCACTGAATGGGAGCTGAATCCTCTGCTTTATGCAAGGATTCAGTTTGCTGCAGAATAATGAAGTTTTAGTTCTTCTTGGCAAATAGAAGTAGGGAATCTAACACGCCAACCACACTGCCACCATTAAACCTTTCATAGAATCCCAGAATGGTTTGGGTTGAAAGGGACATTAAAGCTCATCTCATTCTACTTCCATGCCATGGGCAGGGGCACCTTCCACTATCCCAGGTTGCTCCAAGCCCTGTCCAACCTGGCCTTGGACACTTCCAGGGATGGGACAGGCACAGCTGCTCTGGGCAACTGTGCCAGGGCCTCCCCTCCCTCACAGGGAACAATTCCTTCCTAAAGGAACACAATGGACAACGAATTTCTTTTGATGAACACCCACTGGCTTCAGCTGAGTAAAGAGCCACCAAGTAGGACAGTTCTCACCTCGACACCAAGTTTGAGTCCTCTGAGGTGAACTTCTGCCTACATTTTGTCACCTTCAAGACTGAGAGGTAGATATGGTCACTGTGTGGCTTCAGATGCCCATCAGCAAGCCCATTGCATGTCAGTCACTTAAAAAGAAAGGTTTTTTACTTTTGAACAGAGATTTGGGGACTATGGAAACTGAGTAGGAACTGGGCATCCGAGAAACCTGCTTGAGTGGAAGTTGTCCCTGTCCACAGCAGGGGGTTGGAACTAGATGGTCATTAAGGTCTGTTCCCACTCAAACCATTCAGTGATTCCATGATCTACGTGTCCTCCTCAAATCCAAGTGCTGATACCAGCAAATTCTGAATTAGTTCAATTGTTTTACGCTCACAAGACCTTCCTAGGCCATACACATGGATACAACGACATTCGTAAGGAGCAAACTACACCACATCTGCCCACTGTCAGAATTTTTATAGTTTTCTTTGAATTACCCAGCCACTGTCAGCACTTAGAGACAAGACATTTGCCTGGAAAAGTCCATGCAATCATGCCAGCTCTTTCACTCCTAAAGTATCCCATGTTCTAACTGGGTTAGAATGAAGACTTCCACTCCTTTGGAGCGAGTCTCTTGGCCGTGTGGTTACTCATATACAACACCCACTGCAACACATTTGTCTACAACTGCAAAAGGAGAAAATATAATCACTTTATTTTCAGTATACAGACTAAATCCCACCATAAAATCAAGATAATGAGCAAGCACACATGAATAAAACACTCAGCACTTAAGCAAACCCCACCTTTGCCACGTGTGTGTTTCTGCAGGGGCTCTCGCAGCTCTCCGGCGTTGCTCCCGAAGGTGGCTGCAGTGCTCCCAGGAGCAATCCTCCCTCCACTCCAAAAAACACTCCCAGTTTGCATAAAGTGCTACATTTTCCTGTATGCCTTGAAATACTAGTTAGGTACAACACTATTTCATCATCTCTGCTCCCAAGCTATGTCCAGTCCCACTTCCACCCTGACATCAAAGCCACAATTACTTCTACAAGGAGGTAAAATCAGCAGGCTGTAGCAATACAACTCCTCAGAGGTGCAGAACGATGGCAAAGTGTGATCTGCAGCACAGACAGCAAGACAGAAATGCTGAACAGCTGTACCACGCACATGCACACCATCACCTCTGTAAAGCTTTCTTCATGGTGTGACTCCTTCCACGTCACACTTTTTCACATTAAAAAAAAACAAACAGAACAACAGCCCTTGTCGAATTTAGCCCATTTAAAGCTGCCAACAAAACTGGATTCCATGTGCTATCAATGGGCATGTTATTGCTTGTAGTAAATTGGAGAAATTTGGACCTACTCATGAGATTGGCTTGCAAAGCAGAAAGGTCAGCAGAGGCCCCTCAGCAGTCTTAAGAACTACTTAAGCTGGTATTACCTGCACCCTTCACACTGGCTACAACACTGCAGTCCAAAACACACGGCGCACCATCCTCGAGCAAACAGCCCATCTTCCCTGGCTCCCACTTTATACACAAGAGCACTCAGTGCAGAGTGTCACAGGGAATTTTTGTAAGTCCATCAAAACTTGGCTTGGTCACCCAAAAACAGGTGACAGGGCTGTAGTGGCAAAGCAGTGCCAAATCCTCTCAAACACTCGCGTGTCACCGGAGCGAGCTGATATTTCTGCAGAGCTACGAACATGCCCAGCAGAGCAAACACATCCTCACTGGATTTTCCAACTGCCAATGACCTGCCTCGCCCAGGTGAACTTGGACAATCTAGCCTTTACACCTTGTGCCTCTAACTGAGTGGAAAGTTTACAACTGAGTGTCTTCAAGGAGTAATAAAGCAGCTCTTGAGATTTCTGCCAAGCCAACACTGACTCAAAGGCTCAGTACAAACTCACGGTGTTACATGGGAACACCAGCCCATTCCAGACCCCCAGCCAGTCCTCACAGCTCACTCCTTAAAGTTCCCTTTTTGCTAACACATCCTGACTACAGCCCTGCTTTACAGCCTCTCCTGCTAACTATACTCTTCAAATCAGATCTGACTGCAACTGCTGCCATTAACCTAACAAGTAGAATGGATAGAATAATTCCTGTCTACTGCTGCTCCAGATGCAATGCTACCTATAAAAACACAACTAATTGTGCCAGCAGACGATCCAAACCAGCACTGCTCTCCAACAGCAGATGGGTGAGAGAGGGCTGCAGATTGCCAAGTCTCCAGGCTTTCCACACCACAAAGTAAGGCAGCAACAAGCAGCCTTTGAAACAGCATTGTCTCTGTATTTTTCCCTACCATTAAATCCCTTTTCCACACAACTTAGTGAGTGAACTAGAGGCTTCTCTGGAGCAACGGAAGAAAAGAGGTAAATAAATAACGAATTATAAGAACTAGGCCAATAGTTTTACAAAGTTTTCCTTTTTGGTACCAGCACTGAGCACTGCTCGTTTCCAGGTGGAGAGAAATACAAAACACTTCAGTCTCTCTGTGAGCTTAAAGTCCAAGTGACTTCTGCACAATCTGCTTGGCAATTTTGTTAAACTGTTCTCTGTCTTCCCGCCACATCTTGGAGGCGTCTACGTTGGCTCCACTTTCATCATTGGGCTCTGAAACGAGAAAGACAATGGTAGGTGGGCACTGGAGCTTCTTGCTTCTTCAGGAATGCCACTTCCCCAAGGCTTTGAAATACTTCTCCTTGAGACTGCAGGAACACCACTAAAACAAATCCAGTGACAGCTCCTGGATTCCCAAAAGGCTCTGATTTAACTGTCCACAAGATAAAGGATATCACAAGAAAATCGAGTTTAGGCAAGAAACAAGTGGCACAGGAGCAGGATTTTTTTTTGTTTGTGCTTTCAGCAGTGGAGCCCCACCACGCACATGGCCAACACAATGTGGCACCCCCAGTGCTGTCAAGGGCTTTTAAAACCACATGTTTTTCCCTGCAGAATGTTTTTTTTCTTGTTCTCCAGCTTCCCAGACACAAAGCCCCTCCAAGTAGGCCATCCAAACAGGCTGTCACTTGTTGGGATGGCTTGTTCTATTAAAAACCAACAAAACAATCCAAGGAAACCCATAGAATATGCTTTCACCTCTGCAACATCTTTCACCCAATGATGTCAGAACGCTCTTCGAAGTACATGGAGTGCTAAAGTTCCAAGGGCACCCCATTTTGTATGGAGGTAAGCTGAAACCCAGGATTTACCAGGTCTGTGGGCAGCATAGAGCAGGGCACTGTCCTGGGGTTCCAGAAGGCACTAACATACTCTGCTCACTTCCCCTGACACACCAGTCCACATCCACCCCTGCCCAGCTCATGGCAGTATCTTGGGCTCCCGTCCTTCTCCACATGATCCTGATGGTCCACCTAAAAAACCTGCAGGTGTGCAGGTCACCCAGTCTAGGAAACTTGGGCTTGCACTACCTGCAGAGCCAGGGCTGAGAGTTTTCCAGTACCCTGAAAGAAGCTGACCACTGGTGTTTTAGCCTAATTTCTCCAAAAGCCATGGGAAAACAGGATGCACAGGCAGAGGACGAGACCAGGTGACTCCCACACTTCCCAGTCCAGGTAAGGTGCACCACAAACCAAGCTCTTGGAAGCCATAGGAATCCCACGGGTACTATTTGTCTGCACAGCTTTCCAACTGCAGGTTACTATTCCAAAGCCAGAACAATCCCATGTAGGAATCTGCTGCTTGCTCTTTGGTCAACTTTGCAGCTTCTAAACCCATTTATTCTTCAAAACCAGTTCCAAGGGACATGGCTCTGCCCTCTTCAGGCAGTTTAATGGCTCTGTCCACTGTGTGGAAAATGATTCAGTCTTTCAGAGAGCTGTACATGACAGAGCTGATCCACAGCCCTTGTTAGATTTAGGGAAAACCATTTGAAAGGCTCCACAAAAACTTTTTCACCTCAGGTCTCTTCTCAAGAGGCCTTCCTCTGAACCAGAGATGGCAGAGTGGGGCACATTCCCAGGCCAGGAATCACAAAGAGAAAGGGAGTGTGCTGGCTCCTGAACCAGAGGCCCTGGACTCAGTTTACTGCACTGGTTAGGTTGATAACCCTTCAGCTGCCAAAGCCAAATCCAACACAGGCTGTAAGCCACAGCTTTAAAAGCTGAATGGACAGCATAGCAAAGAGGGTTTTGTCCAGGAGCAATGAACCAGCTGAGCCTCTGGGACCACCTGACCCATCACTACTGTCTCAGCTACCAGCCTGGAAGGAAAGCCTTGCAGTAACCCCCAAACAGGAACACCTGTTACTAATTCAGCTGCGTTTTTTCCAACCCTTCTCAGAGCACTGGTTTACTAATAAATAAATAAATACCAGTGGTTGCTGCTGAGCAGCCTTCCACGTGCTTTGCTCAGGGAATAAAGCAAAAAGCAAGAGGCAGCTCCAGCTCACTGAGGAAGGGCTGACAGGACAGCAGTGCTCACCTGCCAGCATGCTAACGACCGACAAGAGGATCTTCTCCACGCTCTGCACGGGGCTCCACCGCTCCGCGCTGCTCTCGTATCCCATGGGATCATCCCCGGGAGCATGAAGGATAGAGATGCAGACTCTCCCATCTGGGTATACTGCACAAAAAGTGGAGAGGATTGGTTGTTACTTAGTGGAAATGCTCAGCATCTCCAGATCAGTCTTGAGCATAGATCAGCCTTGAGACTTGGCTTTTCTACGATTACAACTAAATCCAGGTTTAAATTTCCGCTTTAGGCAGGAGGACACAAAATCTGAAAGACAAAAACCTAGGACAAAGAATTACAGGTATTAGTTACCTGCTCCTCTTCACTTGCTCACTCTTCCCTCCCTTTGCCCTGACTTTCTATGCCTGGACTTTAACCTAGGCCACTCCTTTAAGGAAATCCAGAGCTCACAGACAAATAATTACATGCCTTGGCTATGTGATACCAACAAGGGGTATTAGCTCTGGATTGAAGGGCCTTCCTTCAAAACACTTGCCATCCTTAAATCTTTCAGATGAAAGCTGGAAGCTCTTGCCTCATAGACCTGCACTGATCTCAAATGATACAATTTCAAGTGAAGTTGAGTGTCACCCTGATGTACCTTCTCATACACGGAGTATTCAGAAATGTGTATGAATCCAACAAACCCCCTCCCCAACAGAAACCTGCTGGGAGCACTTGTGTCATTTAATAATCAGTGACAAGCTCCATGGAAAAAATGAACGATGCAGCCTGGTGGAATAAGGCAAGAATTTATGCACAGACACAGCTCCAAGAAGGTAACCAGTCCTACTTAAATGGAAATGAATGCACTGAATGCACATTGGAGTCCTCCACTGGACTGTGACCACGAAAAGGATTACACAAAGGAGGGAAAAGTGTTATGTTATATATATTATAAACATGAGAAAAAATAAAGTGTTATGTTAAATATATTACAAACAGTAGAACTGATCCTTTTTTGAACAAGGTGCAATCAGAAGAATTTCCAGTACTTTTTTTTTTTTTTTTTTCTTAAAGCTCAGCTGCATTCATTAAAGCACCTGGAAACAAGGAAACCTATGAATTAAGGATCCAGGTGTTTCCCCTCCCACCTTCAGCAAAAGCAACACGTCTGCAACAGTACAGGTTGTCTTCACAGAGACTGGACTCTACTGCCTTGGAAATGAAACCAAACAAAGATTGAAGAGGCACCACAAAAGAAAACACTGCTCTACCAGTATGGCCTAATTCTCCTGCACGGCAGGCTCCTGAGGAACTTCAGTGCAATAATTTCAGGGCTTCTATTCCTCAGGTGATCAAACTGGTGCCATTGCCAGGAAAGCAAGACAAAACAAAATGGCAATGACTGCTGGAAGCAGCCGTGCTCATTTCCAGTTCCTTCCATTCACCCAGCTATGTCTGCCCAAGCATGTAAGCACTGTGGAGGACTTTTATTTACAGTCCCTCCTGCAGCCCCAGGCTGGGGACTGGGGCTGGTCTAACCGTAGCTGGAAGAGGTGAAAACAGCTGAATCAGCACTTCTTGCAAGTCAGGAACCCACTGGTGGAAGGGATTTCACTGGTGAGGGAGTCTCCTGTTTCTGTGCAGTGCCTCACGTAAAACAGCTGGAACGTAGCAGCACAGTCAGAACATCAAAGGCTGATTCCAGGAAGACATATGGATCTTCTCTCCCTCTCTTCAGGTGAGCCCTACCCCTGTCCAGCTGTGGGGCCCCCAACCTAAGGACGTGGAGCTGCTGGAACGAGTCCAAAGGAGGCCACAGAGAGATGCTCCGGAAACAGGCTGGGAGAGCTGGGAGTGCTCAGCCCGGAGAAGAGAAAGCTCCAGGGAGACTTCAGAGCCCCTTCCAGTGCCTAAAGGGGTTCCAAGAGAGCTGGAGAGGGACTGGGGACAAGGGGCAACGGCAGCACACTGCAAGGGCAGGGTGAGATGGGATATTGGGAAGGAATTGCTCTCTGAGAGGGTAGGGGGAACATGGCACAGGTTGCCCAGAGAAACTGTGGCTGCCCCATCCCTGGAAGTGTCCAAGGCCAGGTTGGACAGGGCTTGGAGCACCCTGGGATAGCAGAAGGTGTCTCTGCCTATGGCAGGGGATAGAACAAGATGTGGCAGGGGATAGAACAAATTGGGTTTTAATGTCCCTTCCAACAATCCTTCCCAAACCACCTATGAACCTTTGATCTCCCCACACTGATGCTCAGTGCCAATGCAAGCCATGCCATCCATCACTACTTAGTTACTTTTGCCAGAGTACCCAAGAAGGTCATTTTAATGTAACAGAAGACAGTTCTGTGATATCTCAATTCCCCCTTCACTTAACATAAGCTGTAAAGATGAGGGGACACACCAGACTTTTTAAACACTTTCCTTGCAATTTCACACAGGGAGAGGAATAAACAGAAAAAGCCCAGCCCAGCCACCCCTTGCTGGGTAGAAGCAGCCCACCACAAACCCCAGCTGAGAAGAGAGATTCAAGTGTCTGCTTCAGGTGATCTCAGCTTCAGATTAAGAAGACTCCAAGTCACAGGGCTTTAAAGAGCTGAGCTGACCATCCAGTGTGTTCCAGTTATCCCACGGAAGAAACACCCATGTGTAAAGCCACTCCTTAACACGGGAGTCAGGCAATTTGTGCTTCTCCACACCCCACTCCTCCTGGCAGTGCTGCACACAACACAGCTGTGAGCAGTGAACCTCAAGCCAAGGCCACAGCTGGAGCTGCAGGGACAAGGATTTGCTCACAGAGACCAGTCCTGGCAAGAAGTTTGGGTAAGTTAGTCCAGTGCTGACATGGCTACACTGCTTCCAAGTGCCAAAGTGCCCTGTTGTGGACACGAGAGCTCCAGAGGTGATGCCACACTGCCTTGGGCAAGTCCACACAGTTCTATGCTGTGACATGGCGGTGTGTCTTCCACAGGAGAACAGAAAGATGTGGATTAAATGGGCAAGAACCTGCACAAGTGGTGCTTCCAGAAAGGAATAACAGTGAAACTTCAAGAAATTGCAAAATTCCTTGTATATAGGGTGAAATAAATCGATTCCCAGCTGAGATTATGACCTGTGTTTTCCAAGTGCAAGAATGTCAGCTGAAGAGGAAGCACTAGGCAGGAGCACAGGAGCTGACTCTTGAGAGTCAGAGACCTGACAGCCTGAACACAGATCAGATCCAGTCCATCAAACCTGGGTAGTAATAAACAACCTTTGCACAATCCTTGTTGACTCAGCAGATGTCTAAAGCAGTGATTTTACACAGGATTCCAAGGCTGATTCCAAAAAGTAGTGGTCCAGGCTGCAAATGTGGGCTTTTAAGGTTTTTTTCATGTCTAGGGCTCAAAGCTGTTAGCTGTACTTCTTGTCACTGCAATTACTCCCACTGTTCAATATTGTCATCATCATAGATTCACTGAGGTTGGAAAAGACCTCTAACTCAATCAGTATCACAGAGCAAAGGCCAACAAAGTCTTCATATTAAACATCTGTAAATGTGTCTGCTTGGACAGAGCACTCTGTAATTCAGAGAGATCCCCTCAGAAATGTTAAACCTGTGATTTTGTGGCAAAAGCCACGCGGCCTAATAAAGCTGCACCCATGAACAACTTCTCAGTCATTAAAATAACACCAAAATACCTAAATACAAGCCACAGAGCAAGACGAGTTCGTGGTGTGTTGGAACAATGCTCTCAGGCACATGGTGGGATTCTTGGGGTGTCCTGCATAGGGCCAGGGGTTGAACGCCATGGGCTCAAGCAGATGGGTCCCTCCTAACTCAGGATATTCTAAGATTCTGTGTCTGGAAAGAGCCACTCAATTAATTCACTAAGTCTCACGTCCTGCACAGAAGATTTAAAAGCATGGAATTTGCTGGAATCCTTGTGGGACTGTTTATGAGCAAAAGGTTCATGAGGAATAATGGGACAAAGAGAAAAGGATCCTAAGACACAGCAAAACTGCTGGGCAGTGTTTTTGCTCGTGCTGCCTGCTCCAGGTTGGAAAGGGAGAGAACCACCCTTGGGAAGGATGCCAGCTCTCCTGCTGCGAAAGTTTCTTTTTAAATTGCACAAGCAACCCACCCCCACCCTGTGCATCCTGCTGCCTCAGACTCACTGTTGGGATGGAACATCTCACACGTGAACCTCATCTTCGGAGGACTCAACGGGTAATCCAGCGGGAAACTCAGGATGGCAGGGAAAACCCCATACTCAAAACAGGTGTCTTCAGGACCCCTAGAAACAGAGAAAATGTTACTCAGCAAAGTTTTAAACTTTCACCCAAATTCTCGTCTAATGAGATGGGTGAGGCATGGGTTGTATCATCTTCTCCAGGAAACAAAGAGTTAAGGTGCTCTTACCCCACACCTCATAAACTTAAATCCAAATATGAGGCTTGGGAGGCAAGGGGGAAATCAAAGCTTGCACGCTAAATTACTAGGAAGGTCACAACACTGTTTAATTAGCAGGGTGTGTCTGGATATAATTGGAGTATCTGGCTCCAAGGCATGTTCCAGGATTTGAGTGTCTGCACGTCAAGCGAAAGCAGAGGCAGGTGTGGGACTCCTGTGTCTTTGAAGATACTGTTATGCTCTACAAGACAGAGATGTCAAATGCTGGAGCTCAAAATTAATTTATAAAAGCCACAGAGATCCCAACTGCTAGTATCTAGCACAACCACACAAACATTTATCACTGTCTGATGCAGAAAGCACAGCAAAGGTTTGTAGAAGTAAAAACACAGCTCAGAGACTGTAATTGTCAGAAAAGATGCAGGACAACAACGTGTCTTTGCAGACTTCAGGTACTGAGTCTGCCCTCCCTCGAGTGCAGGTGGAGAACAAATGGCTTCATCAGGGCTCTTGTAGAAACATTTCCTTATTGTGTTCAGAATCTAGTTCAAAGTGCAATCGAGTTGAGAACATAAAGACAACTATTTTACCCTGCCTACATAAAACACTTGTGGAAAGTGAGCAAAAACCAAGTTTATTAGCCATGATTTATTCAAACTTGATGAACCATCTGGAAGTTGTAACACAAACATGATTTCCCTTGATTGGAAAGATGATGAAAAAAGCTTCAGCACTGAAAATCGTTGCCAGGGAAACTTCATGTATTTAGTAAAAAGCCATTCAACAAAGGTTCCACTGTCTGGGAAATAAAGGTTAGGAATATATTCATTCCTCCTCCTCCCAATCCACATTCTCCATGCCAGAAAGAACATTAAAGCTGGAGAGCAGCAAATCCTAAAGTGCTACAAGACTTAGTGTCTCAAACTCTGGTATTCAAAAGACTTGGCGGGTAGATAAATACAAGAACTATGTGATTTAAACATGAATATTGACACTGGCAGTTCAGGTAAGAGAAATGCAACAACATTCTGCAAGAATGAAAGCTAAACCATCTCAACCACTTTGTTCCCTTTCTGGCCTTTCCCTAAATTTAGTCAGGATTCAATTCACATCTGAGAGTAAACTGAATGCATTTTTTCCCAACTATTTTAATTCCAGCTGCATTTTAAAGGCTTATTGTTGAACTTCTGAGAGTATGTACATACAGGCATTGAAAAGCTGGTGGCTATGTTCTGTTTTGAGAGCAAACCCACAGCCTTAAGGGCTCTTCTGTCAAATACACTCAACCCAACATACTCCATTTTAGGCCCTGCATTATGTGAGCAAAATGCTTTTGTTTCAGCCACTCAGCGCTGCCAGGATCAACTTCAAAGAAATTATTAAAGTTAATCCAAGACAGCATTTGCAACTACAAAACACTCAGCATTTGAACTTGACAGGATCGCTTTTAGCTCACAAAGGACATTGGCAGGGCCAGGGAGGTAAGAGCATGGCAGCTGCTGCCACCACCCCCCTGCTCTGCAGTGAGTCCAGACCTGACAGAAGACAAAGCATGAAAACGAGAAGCTCTGACCTCCAGGAGCTGGCTTTCACTCATGCAAGGGGCAGAGAAGAGTGGTGGGTATCTTCCAAACCAGAGAGAGAAGTACCTTGAGCTAATGGGAGCTGTTTAGTTTGGAGAAAAGGAGGCTCAGGGGGGACTTTCTCCTACAACTCCCTGACAGGAGGCTGCAGCCAGGTGAGGGTCGGGCTGTGCACCCAAAGGACACGGACAGGTCAAGAGGAAACAGCCTCAAGCTGCAACAGGGGAGGTTTAGGTTGGACATTGGGAAAAAATTTCTTCCCCGAAAGGGTTGTTCAGCCTTGGCACAAGCTAGCCAGGACAGTGGTGGAGTCACCATCCCTGAAAGCATTCAAAAAACATGCGAATGTGGCACTTGGGGACATGGTTTAGTGGTGGATTTGTCGGTGCTTGGGGGAATGGTTGGATTCGATGGCCTTAGAGGTCTCAAACTTAATGATTCTGTGATTCTAATTCTATCATCACAGCTTCACAGACATTTGCAAATGGCTTATTTGTAAAAAGATGCTGGAAAAACACCAAACCCCACAATCATCAGATGCCCAAAAGGGGAATGGAAACAAAAGTCATAAGCCTAATTATAGATGTAATTACCTCTCTAAACAGCTTTGTGATAAGTTGACTTCAATTTATACTGTTTAGTTTTCAAGCAATCTTAGGCTAATAAAGTTCTTAACCATTGTGTGCTTTTGTGTCTTTTGGGGATAAACTTTAATAGCAACACACACTTGTACATGCCAACCAAAGAGGGCAAAACTTGGCCTTGAAATGTTAAATCCATGAACACAACACAGCCTGAAGGACCTCATGCAGTGCTAGGGAATTGAGCAACATAAGGCAAACTCTCCCAAAATGATGCTGCAAAGATCTGGCTTTCAACAATATTCTCCACCTCTGCTCTTCAGAAAGGTTTTCACAGGGGTATTTTCAGTTCAGTGCCCATCACACTCATTTTAGGAGTGTAAGATCTGTTCTCTCCTTTATTTTATTATGGCCTTAACATTTCTATGTTTCACATTCCTCCAGCATTGCTGCTGCAGACAAGAACACTGGAGATACAAATTATTATTTCTATTATTTAAAAATGCATTATTTTATCTCCAAGCCAAGCTCTTACATCAATCTACGTAACATTACCCTTCTCACCTTTGAATTGATAAACGAGAGATGTCTTCTCTCTCTTAGGTCTCTTTTTTTTTAAAGTTATGTGCCATTATATGTGCTCTAGCTTTATATAAATTATGTGAAGGAAGAAAAAGTATTCTGTTCTTTTCAAAATTATGTTTCTTACTGTTTGCACTTCATCTGTCTAAAAACTTGAAAGCAGCTTTACTCCCATTTTCTCATCTGCACACCTCATTCCCTGAATCTCACACAGCACATTTGAGATTACAAAACACTGGAGGAGATCACCACAGACAAATACAAACAAGTCATGTAACTTACTTTCCAAAGGCATTGCAAACACTGCTACCAACAGGGTTTGTAAAGAGATGAAAGTAACCAAATATGTTTGGGGTAAACATGTTTCTATTGTATCACAGCTTCAAAATTGAGCAGATCTTAAAATATAACTTTATTATGACACACACACAATACAGAAACCAAAATTAAAGCACCTCCGCCTCTCATTTTATGCTGACAAAGACCTGAAGCTCAACACTCAGCACTTTAAAGGGCTTTCAAGTCTGCAGGCAGCTCCTCTGTTCTTTAAGGATGTGACAGGAAACATCAGAAAAGGTATTTTCTAGGCAATTCAGAAGTACTTCTAAGCGTCCCACAGGAAAACTCTACTCAGCCACACCACTTCTGCTAGGAGGAAGTACCAATAAGCAGGAATTTCCTTCCATGTTCCAAGAAGTGCATTAAACCCTCTGGGATTTTCACACTCCCAGAAATCACAGCTGTCTGACCTGAAATCTGGCCCATTACGAAGCAGATGTGCTGACTATGCCTCTCACAGAAAGCATAAGACCCTGCAGCCAAAACCTCTGGTGTCAGGCAACAAAACAATCTATTTCCATGCCAAGTGTTTATTTTCAGGGGACTGAGCTACCAGGAAGCACAACCTGTTATCCCAGGAGGAATCGCTGCACATAAGCAGAGGCATTTGCAAACTCTTGCCATCAATGAGCAAACAAGCAGTGATAATGCAAACCTCCACTCACCAAGGTCTAAAATAACTCGGAGGCTCTGGCTTGCCATGCAGCAGGATCACCCACACAGCTGGCTTGTGTGGAACAGGGAATTCGCTACGGCTCGCGATGCTTTTGTATTGGTTGCACGCCTGAGCCCAAGAGACAGAAATCTTGTTTTTCATCCCTAGACAACACATTCCAAGCAAACCCAGCTAGGAAAACTCTGCCACCCACGCCAGCTGAGAATCTCACCAGTCAGCACTGGTGGTTGCAGGGAAAACCTGCCCAGATCACAGTGGGCACGGAGCGAGCGGGGCCACAGCCACCGCCTGCTGCTCCTGGAGCCCTCCGGAACAACCCAGCCCTGAATCCCAATCCAGCCCGGGCTGAAGGAAAGGAAATCATCAATTCTTACCAAAGGAATCCTGAAATAGAGAGCCAGGATCTACCTTAACAACAGACCACCAGTGTTTGGGAAGATGAAACAGGAAAGCCTTATAAATATGATTGCCTGGCAAGATTTTGAGAATATGGAAACCACAAGCGAGACTGAAATGAAAGCAAGCTTTGAGATTACTGAACAACTTAGTTACTGAACAGCTGGAAAACAATGGTGTGGCTGGCTGAAGGCAATCCCCTTTTGATCAGACAATGCCCTCTGCTTGCAGACAGGCCCAAGGGTCAGAGCAGACCCTGCTGGCTTGGCAGAAGGGGTCCAAAAGAGTAGTTTTTAGGGTTTAAAATGTAACACAATATGGTAATGTAAGGATTCTTATAGGCTGTATGTAAAGGCTATAGGATTTGTATCTTGTCCTAGATTGGTTAGTGAGAATTAGAATATTCAGCACAGAAGAAGATTTATTGTATTGTAAGGGGAACTTCGCTCTCCTCCTCTCTTTCCCTCTCTTTGGGGGCTCTCTCCCTCTCTGGGGAGCCTCGCTCTCTTTGGGGCCTGCTCCGAGCTGCAGCTCCCAGCAGGGCCCCTGCACCCACAGCCTTTGCAATAAACCCCAAGTTCCAAAACCTGGCTTCAGAGATCTCTCCTCTCCGTCCCTCCCGACCGTCCTATCCACCGTCGCCCTTACACACCAGCTTCAAGATGGATTCAGTGGTCTGGAGCTTCTTCATCTTTAAATTGTGCAGTATTTGCATAAATTGTCAGATGTGAGTAACAAACGTCATCTTCCCTCTCCTCTAGCATTTTAGAATTTTTTTTGTAAAAATCACTAGTTGTTCCATGTACTTGAAGTTCCCAAAGAAGGTATGGCATGAGTAGGAGTACAAGCAAGAGAGAAGACAACCTGTAAGATGCTGGGCAAAAAGATTTTGTCTTTTCATGGCAAATTTTGCTACCAACAACCATGCCCATCAGCTGAGGAGTGGAACAGATTTGTAAAAGAGTCTTCATCACCCCCAAAACACAGCAGGTCATGGTCAGATCAATTCACCAACAGGAAAGTGAATCTCTTTCTACACAAAACCACTGCATCTCTTGACAACACCAACCGATTCATGAAGTGTAAAGAACTTCAAAGGAATTTTTACTTACATTTCAATACCTTTTCTGATCAAAACCTTTCAATATTTCAAGAAAAAAATTGAATAGTAAGTAAATTAAGTTCAGACATTTATTTTTTTCTCCTGTCATTAATAATGTGTGTATTTTGCTCCACTCAAAACTTGTCCTGCATTTGCAGTTAGGCAATGTTCCAACACATATGTGTGATTTACAAGCAACTGTTTGTTTCCTACAGTGTTTGTAAATGTAACATATATCCAAGGGAGCCCAAATGAGGATTCCTGACAAATCTGCAAGCTTATTATTATGACACCTGTACAAGAATTTATCATAACAAGTTGTACACATCACCAATGCTGCCTCTGTCACTCTGTTTAAAGTCCAAATGCAATTCCCTGTTTGGATCAGAGAAGTTTCCAGCCCAAGGCAGGCCAGTGCTGATGTCATACAGAACTGACAGTACTTTTTTACATTCTTGCTCTCCTAGAAGCTCATCACAGCAACTGCTGATTTCAGACACCAAACAGTATTAACTCACATGATCAGGGCTTCCCATTCAAAGAAGTTCTCTTCATTCATGGGACCTGTGAAACAGAGCAGAACAATTCTCAGTGCTACCTGAACGCAAGGTGACAGCTCCAGAGAGCACACACCCTGCTCGGCTCCTCACCTGCCACAATCCCTTCTGGTGGGTTCAGGGTCAGCTCTGCAAAAACAGAAACACAAGGAACATTGAGGTGACTTGTGAACCCAAGCATTTCAGGGGGTGTTTGAGTGGCCATGGCTTAGCACGGGGGCCCCATCACCACTGCTTAATGCAGGACAGTGCTCTAGACAAAATTATTTGGTGCTTTGGGGTTTTTCAGGCTCCTAGAACTAGCCTTGGAATCACAGAATTGTTTAGGTTGGAAAAGACCTCTAGGATCATTGAGTCCCCCGTTTTCACAGAGGCAATAATTTAAACCTGGGAAGGAAGACAAAAACATTTCACAAAGCCTGGGAAACGCTCTTTCCTCGCACCCCTGTGGTATCTGCTGGACACAGTAACAGCCTGAAGTTTGTATTCCCGTAACCTCTCTGCACCCATTCCGGTTTGATGCACCTCAGTGCAAAACCCAGAACAACACAAAAATAGAAGAAGCAGACACATGAGAGATTTGACAAGCAGCTCTGTTCCCTAAATTCAATCCAACTCCTCCTGCATGGCCTGGAAAATGTGAGTTAAAAAAAAGAAGCAGCAATAAAAAAAAGCAGCCACGGCTGCACAAGCAAGTTTGGATCCATCAACCCTCACTTTCTCTAGGAAACTGATACAATTCCAAATTCAAGAATGAAACAATCTTCAGCATCGGCCTCTCACTTCAAGCTGGTGAAGGCCAGTACACAATGTGCTGATAAAATAACCAGATTTTCTCCTGTCTAGTGGACTGACCATCAGTTTCTAGTTTCTGATGTTCTGCAGGGAGGAAGCAGCAGCTAAGGCACAGTTCAGTCACAAACAGGCAACCAATGGGCCAGCATACCCAGGGGCTCAACACCAGCCCCAAGGCTCCGAGCGAGCCATGGGGCAGCTGCTGGAGCTGGTGGCAGGAGGTGACACTCCCAGCTGCTTATCCAGCAGAGTGTTTCCTAACCAATGGCCTCTGGAACACCAGTGGCAAGTAACACACACAACTCAGCCACAAGAACCACCACACGCATTCCCACGCAGGAAAACAAACAGGGACACTGACCCAGGGAACATGTGAAGTTATAAACCAATAAATGAGGCACTTGACCTCATTTCTGTTTAGGCTCCAGGTGAAAACTATCTGGGTAGTGCTGCACAGAACAGATTTCGGTCTTACAACAGCTTCTCTTGCAGGATTCAAAGAAGATGCTGAGAGGCATTGCCAGGAGAGATCATGGAACTCTTCTGTTTGCTCAGAGTGCCAATAACCTTGGCACAGCCCTCTCTCAAGTTCCAAAGCCCAGCAGCAGATTGAAACTCAGTTTTCCACACATCCTGGCATTCCATGGCAGGTTTTTCCAGCTTCACAGTGGGTCTCCAATAGCTTTTCTTGCTGATGTTTTTAGACACAAAGAGGGAGATGTCAAATGCAGGAGCTCCTGGAATCATTTTGCTCCATCTTGTGGTTCTCTCTAAGAAGAAAATCCCTCTGATGTTTCCTATGATTTCCCTGGAAAAGCTGGCAGCAGTCCCCACGGTGGGTAGCCACATGGAATTGTGTCATACAGCACTCCACTCCAAGGAGAACAGGGGCAATGGGAAGAAACAGCCAAAGCCCCCAGAGCAAAGGGTCTTCATGAGGACAGAGGTTCAATTCTCCACTTCCTTCTCCCCTCAGAGAAAGGTTTCCATCCTTAAGGATAGGGTAAAGTAGAAACTGGAAATTCAGAGGCACAGGAGCTTTGATTTTGAGCTGCTGCACCTGGTCACTGAGAAAGGAAAAACCCCTTTTCCACAGGGACGGTGATTTCTCCAGAGCTCTTCAAAGGAAACTGCAAGCCCAGTTTTCAGAGAGGCACAACATGAACCACCAGGAGCTGACACATCATCAGCTGCTACAGCTCACCAGAGCCTCCAAAACAGGGTCACTTTAACGGAATGTCAGGGGAGGGTGGGAATCCAATTATTTCGAAGTGAGCAGCAGAAAGCAGTGAAAGGCTAAAACCAATGCTCTGATCACATGCAGAGCGACTCTGACAGACCAGCCAGGCCAAACAACCCCACTCAGTGTAGAAATTTTCCCTAATAGGCAATCTTAACCTCCCCAGGTGGAACTTTTTATTTGTTTCCTGGGAGCAGAGCCAGACCCTGTAAGCTTAAAGCAGAGCTGATATTAGACAAGTGTGATGCTTCTGTTAGGAATTCTGGGCAGATTTGCTGCACATGCAATCAGTGCCTTCCTTTTTATTTCACTGCTCTTTGTGGAGTCATTATCAGCCAATTACACCTTGGAGATGGTTCTCAGGAGAACAGAAAACATACCTTCTTGTTAAAGCACTGAAGAGACTGAGAAGACCACCCTTAAAAGAGAAGTTTAACAGTATTTAAGAGTAGTTTCCTAAAAACTGCAGCTGTTTAGCAAATCTGCAAGGGGATTAAAAGCCCAGGACTCAAGAAATATTATGGGCACGTGCTCACTGCAGTATCTGAGAGCATCTGGACTGAGATCCTTGAAAACAGTTTTCTTCTGACTCCACACAACTATCCCCAGGCAGTAAGGATGGGAAGTACCCACTGAAGCACTGCCAGGTGCAGAAGGTTTATTATTTCTGTGATTTCCCAAATCTCACAATCAACATAAATCTCTTATTTTCAACCTGACAGCACTTCCAAAGAAACCTGTTGGCATTACAATCCACTGCTCTGTTGCCTGTTTGTACCAGGAAGGAAATCCAGTGCACACGATCAGGCACTACAGATCTTGGGTCCCTAGAGATGTAATTCTTCCAGAGTAACCCATTTTAGACTTGAAATTTCAGCCAGCATAAGACATCTTCATGATCTGGCATCAAGAAACAGTAAACATAGAAAAAGAAGGTTTCCATCTCTTAAGTCTCACAAATACAAGCTACTGAGAGACTTAGGTCAGGCCTTAATACTATTACACATCTAGAATTAACAACAGGCACATGCTCTGATAAAAATGATGCCCTTTTTTATACCTGATTATTTTTTTAAAGCTTTAGCCAAACTAGTTCTGGTAGATAGTAAATCTGAGAAACCAAGAAGTCAAACATGCAAAGATCTAAATGAGGATGAAAAACCCAATCCGTGTCATCTTGATGTCCACAGCCACCTTCCCTTCCTTCTTCAAAAGGAAAGAAAACCAGTGCAATTTCACTGCCTCTCCCAAAATGCAGTAATATCTCTGGGCTCCAACAGGTAGAAACTCCTGACAATGTCAAGAATTTTTCACAGAAGGAAACGATAAATCTTTAAATTAAGACTTAAACACGTGTGCGCACATACACAGAAAAAGATGAAAGACAAAAATTGAAAAAGAAAAAAATGAAAAGAATTAGAAGTCTGGTAAGGAAAATACACCCACCCCTGACTGCCAAACACCACTGTCATGACTAGAAGTAACTAAAGGGAAGAGATAGAGGAGGGAAAGTAAAGAAAAAAGATGTGTCCACAACTTTGTACATAACACATACAAGATTTCATCCAAGGTGAGCAGTCAGGAGAGGGTCACTGGAAGCCATTCCCACGCCCACATTCACCCAGGGCCTCACAGTGCCCACATCCACACCAGCAACACAATCATCAGGAGGGAGAAACTTCACACTGAGCAGACTCCAGCTCTGTTCCAAGGTAGGCCTTGCTTTTTTTCTCCAAAAAGAGGCACCAGAACTATCTACAACCAGAAGCTTTTTTTATTTTTCAAAATTACTTCTGCTGAAAATCTCTACAGGGCTAAGAGCTTCTGAAGAGCTACAATTAATTGTCAGTCCTTTGAGAAACACTATGGAAAGGTTGTAAGTCAGGCCTGATTCTGGGGTTTCTAACAAGGTTTGATGTGCTAAAGGAAAATAACAAACCTGGACACGCAGCAGAGGGGAATCCACAGACACCAAAATGTCTGGCTTACTGCACTGCTGCAACTCAGATTTCCAGAAAGCACTGTGCAATTAGAGCTGCATTTGTTTTTTACAATACTGTGTTTTATTGGGCATGGGAAAGTGCTTGTAAAGGCAGATGACAGACAAAACATTCTCTCTGTTCATGACTAGTGCTACCCTGGAAAACTCGGCAGAGAAGATTCACCTCATGTCTGCCTGTAGCATTAAGTCAAAATCTTTCTGAGGTCATTTAATATAATTTTTTTCCTAAAGATTTCATTCATACAAGACACTCCAGTAAGATCTTTAACAACAAAGGACCATAAATGCTTTTTTGAGACTTAGGGGATAGATACAAGAGGACAGAAGCAGCGCCAAGCCTTTTTATGGCTGTTTTTCAGGTCACTGCCTTTGGATGACAACAGGAAAATGCAGATTTCTAGGACACACTGTCAGCACAAAGTTTACCCACACAGCCATGGGGCTTGCTCCTGCTGCACTGACTGCTGCTGTCAGTGGCAGCAGCCCAAGCTGGGTGAGGAGCCCTGGCTGCCCAAACACCTGTGTGACAGTTCAGCTTAGAGACCTGTGCTCTGCAGAGCAGCCTGAGAACAGGCACAGTGTTGGCAGGAAATGTGTGTCTATGAATACTTTCACGCAGGCTGGAGTCATCCACAATGATGACAGAAACAACTCCCTGTCCCTGGACAGCCTGGGGAGCACAGTAAGTGCCAAAGTAACCAAACACTTATTTTCTCCATTTTAATTCCTTGCTGTATATAAAAGCTGTAGCATTAAAGCCCAAAAGCACCTAGGTACACAAACAAATATTTCTTGCTGACAGAAGGCACCTTTGGACACCTCTCAAACTCCTCAGCGAGCAGATGAGCCATCCCAGAAGAACTGGGATTCCCAGAGGGCCCCAGCCCACTGCAGCAGGACTCTGGTCTTTGTGGTGAGGATCACTGCTTCCCACCCCCTGCAGTCAAATCCCACTCTGACTTTTAAATAAACAAGTCTATGTCTTTCATTACTAAATTCGAGTTTAAATCCTTTCATTAACCACTCTGCTTCCATTGAGGACTTCATAGAATTATAGAATTATTCGAGTTGGAAGAGACCTTAAAGCCCATCTCATTCCACCCCCTGCTATGGACAGGGACACCTTCCACTAGCCCAGCTTGCTCCAAGCCCCATCCAACCTGGCCCTGGACACTTCCAAGGATGGGGCAGCCACAATCAGAAGGTATCTGCCCTAACAAACACTTCTAATTACCTTTGATGTAACAGAGCTCTGCAATAGATTTTTCCATACCTGTATTCTGTTCCATCTGGAAAATTTAGCAGGGGAGAACATCAAAATAACTGGCCACATGCCCATGGCTCCCAGCCTCCCCCTGACTAAGGTCCTGGAGCCACGGAATCCCAGAGGTGCCACCCGCACACCACCCTCCCCTCGGTGCCCCAGCGGGAGGATTCCGGCTAGGACCCCCTCCCCACAACCTCCTCAAGACCCTCACCCCCGCCCCGGGGAGCCCTGTACGGCCGCAGAGAGGACCTTACAGCCGGCGGGGGGAGGGGGTGAAACAGCGGCCGGCGGGGCNCCGCGGCCGCCACGGCCCCGCCCGGCCCGCAGGCCTCCCGGGCTTTGGGAGCGATCCCGCCGGGAAGGCAGCGCGAGGGGCCCAGGGAGCGCCACTCACGCTTGTACTCGGCCATGAGCCGCTTCAGCGCCGTCCCCGCCATGGCGCGGCCCCGCCGCCGCTTCCGGGTGCGCGGCCAGAGCGGCCGCGGGCCGGGAGGGGTGGAGGGCGGCGCTCTATCCCGCCCGCCTCTCCTCTATGGTAGCGCGCGGTCCTCCCGCCGGCAGCGCGCGAGGCAGGAGCGCACCGGGCATTCCCTGTGGGAAACGGCGGCCACGCGGCAGCTGCTGCGACGCGGTGGGGAGGACACAGGAGAATACGGAGAATGCCCCACGGAGTGGGGGTAGTGCGGCTTTGTAGCTGGGGACACCCTTCGGATGCTCTGGAGCAGTGCCCACGAGGCCTTTGCTGCCGGGATGAGCCCCAAACTGGATTTGCTGTGGGCGACAGCAAGGGGCGGCACGTGAATGTGGAAACCCCGGAAAACACAGCGGGATCCGCGGGATATCCCCCCCACCCCAGCTCAGCACCACCATGGAAAAGGGAATAAGGGCCTTTCCAGCGAGATTTCAGCAAGCAGGAGCGTAGCTCACTCGAACAAATGGAAAGAGAAGAGGCTGATAAGGATTCCCTGGAGCAGCAGGACAGCCTGAGTCCAAACCACCACACAAATCATTAAACCTCAGCAAGGTTGGAGAGGCAGGAGAGCAGTTGTTTATTATTATTATTATTATTATTATTATTACTATTATTATTTTGAAGACACTTAAATGTCTCTCCTCAGTTACTAGCCCTTCTGCACAGTTTGGTGACATTAAAAGGCATTTTGCTCCCCCTCATTTACCAAGTTTATCTACCAAAGAGAAGTATTAAAAAGAAACCTGAGGCCACAGACTTTCAGTGCCCACAGAGGAAGTCAGAGTTAAGGGACCAGGGCAAAGGGACATGTTGCCCATCCCTCAGCAAACAGCTGGAATTTCAGTGATGGGATTTTTATATGCTTGCACAACAAAAAACCACAGCTACTCTATCACAAACATTAAGTTTTTGGACCAGCTGCCCTGCTACCTCCAGTTCTGCAATAGTGCAGGACAAAAAAAATAATAAAAATCCAATTTCTGCATTAAAAAAGTCTATTTTGGCCTACTTTATCTTATTTTTAAAAAACACATGTAAACCTTAAGTATTTAAACCCTATCCTAAGCACTGTATTGTGTTCCAGCCCCAGTCAAGGGTGTGATGCTGCCCAAGGGACTGACTGAATTTGTAACACGAGCTAAAAACTTAAAACCTCTATCTCTGTTCCTTCTCTGGGGCACATTTTAAGAGGAAACTTTCACGCTCATACTTGGCATGAAAATACATTGAACTATTTATATAATTTGAATTAAAACAGAGCAGCAAGAGCAACCAGAGCCAGGAATGAACGCTCAGTGTCCCAACACATGGATGAATGCTTAGGCCACAAGTTTAAAAAGAAAAAAAATGATAATATGAACAATAAATTTAAAAAATAAAAGGCCAACGACAGAGAGACAACACACATAACTTAAACTGAACTTAAAATGGTTAAATTCAGACACAGCTCAATCCCTGCAGATACTATTTTGACTTGTGCATGAAGAATGTCAAAGACAACAAGCAGCTTTGGTAAATATCCTCTGAAGTTTCAAAGAACCCTGTGTGATTGGCATGTTCATTTGTTCCCTAATAAAACAGCAAATCCAAGGACAGATGAGTGAGTGAGGTGTGATGAGGATCCTCAAACTGTTCCTCAAAAGATGCTGTATCTTAGCACCCTCCACCTGTCTGCTGCTGGTACACTTCGATAGTGTCTTCGTGTTCCATCTCCAGCTGTGGGAGTAACCACAGGAATTATTTTAACATTTTAAAAATAAGGAAATTATAAGTAATACAAAAAACTTGAAAAACACGTGGTGACAAAAGCACTTGGCTCTCTGCTCCTAATCAGCAATACAGCACTTTAGGAATAACTTTAATTAACTAAGACATGAAATACTTTCCATCAGTCACCCTGAACAAATTTGTTGGAACATGCTAAACTCACAGCAACTATTTCAGGATCATCTTGATTTCAAGCCCCTTTGATCATCACTCAGACATCCGAATATCTGTGTAACAATTTGCAGTAAGAGTGTTTTTCATACCTGTGCAGGTGTGTCTGCTTCTTTAATTGGCTGTCCATCAAACAGGAACATAACGTGCCTGATTGACAAGCCCTGCAAGTTCAAAGTTATATATGAGAAACCACACTTGTGTTTCTGAAGCCAAACTAAGTAATCATGGATTTACTGTCAGAACACATGCTAACAAAATTAACACTCAAAAGACAAAGGGGATGACAGAAGATAGATTTAGATCAGGTATTAGGAAGAAATTCTTCCCTTTGAGGGTGGTGAGGCCCTGGCACAGGTTGCCCAGAGAAGCTGTGGCTGCCCCATCCCTGGAAGTGTCCAAGGCCAGGTTGGATGGGGCTTGGAACAATCTGGGATAGTGGGAGGTATCTCTGCCCATGGCAGGGGGTGGAATGAGATGGGCTTTAAATTCCCTTCTAAATCCAAACCATTCTTAAGAAAAAAAAAACAAAACAAAAAACCATGATTAAGATTTAACCACCAGGACACTGAGCATATTTGTCTTGCTGTCTACACTGAGGAAGGTCAGATGCTGGTAACTTTACATTGCCCTTAAAACCTGAGTTACCACACTGCTGAATCCTGTTCTGACAATGTGTAATCACATGAGGAAGTCTTTATTCCCTGCATCAGGGATTGAGGACCTTGCTCTGCCCTCTCAAATCCTTCAAAATCCATGTGATTCACACTTCTGTCACACACAGGAATGCTAAAACTCCCTGTACCTCTCCAAAAACCCAGAGAGGTGTCAGGGTGCAGTAGGCATAGAGCAGGGTAGAGTGTAAAGTTTGAATAAGCGAAGAAAGGATCCTGCAAGTAACAGACAAAATCCCAGTCTGTTTCCAAAGCCCTTCGCATGCCCACCCTCTGCTCTGTGGTAAGCAGAGGCATTGGGAGCTCCAGGCTCAGGAACTGAGCTGTGGGGATTCATCCTTCTCCTGTTCAGTTCAGGATGGCACTGAGGAACAGGCTGTGAACACCTGTGGAACACAGCAGTTACAAACAAGTGTGCAATAGGCAGCAGGAGACACGGGAAGGGAGGAGAAAACAACCCATGAGGAAGCTGTAGCATAGAAGGATTTATTTTGTGCCGTTTTCCAAACAGAAAACGTACTCAAAGTTGAAGTTCTTGGAGATGACAGGACTGAGGGTTAGTGAATTGCCTCAGAGTCAGGATCGGAACTGGAGGAATTTTTGTAACACTGTCACGGGACATTAGGGAGCACCTGAGGAGGAAGAGGCAGCTTCCATTCACCGATGAGAAGAACTCCGCACCGAGGAGCTGCCAGCACCCCAGCTCCTCATTCTCCCGCACAACTGGACACCCTCACCCTGCCCACAAGCATGTTCCACGAGCCGGGCGGAGAGGCAGCGAGGGTTCCACCAGCACGGGGATGCTTCCCCGGGGACAGTGGGGGGGCCGGGGTGGCGGAGCCCTTTGGGTGCGCGGGAGCCCGCCGGGGCCGCAGGAGCCCCCGGGCCGTGCCCGCGCCTACCTGTCGGCAGCAGTACGCCTTCATGAGCTTGCTCAGCGGAGTGTGCCGCTTGATTCTGAACTGCACCACGGAGCCGTCCTGTCCGGCAACTTTCAGGTCGATGTTTTGCTCGTTCTCCGTTTTCACGCCTTCCTGAACGGAAACCTGCAGGATACGGCGGGCTCAGAGCCCGGCCGGGTGAGCCCCGCTCGGGCCGGACACCACCCGCCACGTCCTGCGGG
>WAAG01088385.1:0-10220 GCA_013390105.1 Tichodroma muraria | reverse complement strand
GAATTGACTGAAGTGGCAAGGTTCACTTTCACCCCTGAACCCACACGGGACACAGGGGCAATTAAGGTGTTAAAACAGCAAAACCAAACTGAATCTCCCTGACTCCCCTGATCAATCCTTAATTTTCCCAGTTTCCACCATTCCAAGAGGTGCATCTCTCTTGGGGATGGACGTGGTGCAACGAGATCAGGAGGGCAGTGAGAGCCACCAAAGAAATCCCCTGTTTTTTGTGAATAAGAAATTCTTTCATCGTGGGGAAATATCAGAGGAGCTTTACCCAGCAATCATAGGTTCAGTTTCTATGTCCCAGCCAGGCAGCCAGAGCTCAGTGGACCTGAGAGGTTATTTAACACTGTTCTCACAGCAGCTCAAAGGAGGAGGAGAGAGTGTTATTTTACATACTGTGAAAAAGATTACCTACACAGAAAACTGGAGCTGCCAAGTCAACACCTCAGAAGGAAGAAACTAGAAAGTACAAGGAATAAAGGATACTCATTCAACTTTAATTTGGCCTTCAGAAAGGCTCTAGTAACATATCCATATGCCGCTTCCTCACATTCAGTAAATTTTTGGGCTGCCCACTTATACGTCAGTCTTCACACTCCTGGATCCCTCATACGGCTTCCCTGACAGTATCTTTGTGCAACCAGAGATTTCCAGCTTTTTCTCCCTCCTTTCTTTCTCGTGGCGTCATCAGTTCAGCAAAAAACAAAGGAACCATGGCCCATCCTGGCTACTGCAAAAACTTAACCCTGTCCTGGAACCAGGACATGTGCGTAGCACTGAGAGAACACTTGCAAAATGAGGGGGTTTTTCTGTTTGTGTTTTTTTTGCTCCAATACATTTTTTTTCAAGAGTTTTTCTTATTGCATAAAAGTAAGGCACCATTCCTGAAAAATATCAGTCTGTCCAAGTGTGTGAATTCACAGGCAGTTCTTAATGAAATAGTTGTTAGTAACATAATGCTATTCAAAAGAAGTAAACATAATGCAAAGATTGTGTTTTGCTGAGACTCTTTCTCATCACTGACTCCTCTGGCTTTCCTTGAAACATTTCCCCAAGAAATTCAGCTTGAGGCAGGCATTTGGTTTACATGGTTGAAGTGGGCAGCTTCAAAAACTTTTTATGAGGTGTGCTTGGAAGCTTCCGAAGTGCCCTGTCCACCTGGCAGCACTGGCATCTGACCAGGAGAGAGCTGCTCTGTGGACAGCATGACCCAGAGCAAGAGGGATCTGAGCTTGGACACTTAGGAAAGGCAAAGACTTGAGAAGCCCTCAAGTCTGGAGGAAAGGGGCGAACAGAGACTGGCCTGTAGGGAGGAATATCTTGCAGCAGTTGACACTGCCATGAAAAATGGGCTGGGAGAAGCAATGACACCTCCACAGCAGCGACTTAACATTCTGCCAATGTGTAATGCACTCTTGTACAGTTTCATACACTGTTTTCCACAGTATTTTTAATTTTGTGTCAGGTAGAACATGCTAAATTTTAGGTATGTCTGCATCTCCTCAGCTGTCTGTCTGGAGCTTTTTTAGTATTTTTTTTTTCCCCTCTTTTGTTATTTTTTTCTCCTCTCCTATCTCTGTTTCATGTGCATCTTCACTCTGACTCAGATTGTCAGCGCTCCTGGCCATCCTTTTCTGCAGACCAACAGTCTTCCAGCGCTCCCTCCTCTCCAGGTAAAGCTCATAACATTTCATTGTTCCATCATGTTTCATCACCTTTGTTAATTACTAAATCTCTGCAATGCTCTGTCTAGAGCTGTCTGCTGTGGCACAAAAAATTATAGAGCTGGTTTCTAAAAAGAGGTGTTTCAGTAGAATTTTGAGTTTGGAGGTTGTTCAGGTTGTAAATTGCAAACATTTAAATTCACCCATTATTATCCATTGAAAACTAGTGTCTAAAATTTCATCTTTTTTTTTTTCTCTTTAGCCTTCATTTTTAGAAATTGTCTTTTTTTAGTATTTTTAAACACTGCTTTCTAAGAGACTTGTCCAAAGTCTAGTGGCTATGAATTTATTTTTATAAGTAAAAAGATGAGTTCCCTGGTGTTCTGCTTGAGCCCTGTCTCAAGGCACTTTGAGGCAGAGAAACTCTCATTAAGGCCATGCTCTTTTCTTAGTTATGATAGTCTCAGAAATTTTTAAAACAGAGGGAAGGAGATCCCATGTTTGCCTCATACTCATCAGCTCCTGCTCTCTGTGTGCTCACAGAGTTCTTTCAGATAGGCTGAGGCCCAGTGTTGACTTCTGGTTCTTTTCCCATTGTGCCAGTCCTTCTTTCCCCTCCCATGAAACTGAAAAGCAATAGTTGTGACTGATCCAAGAATTGCTGTTCCTGCAGATCCACTTGTGTATGGAGTGTGCCGTGTCTCTCATGAGCACAGTCTAATAAAGCATTCAGCAAACCCTTTACATGGCTTTAGGTTCAGCAGTTTTTATCACTTGCCATCAGGGAAACAAAAACATTTGAGTCCTTATTTGCTAGAAACTGGGAAAGTTTCATTTATGTCTTGTAGAAATGAAAACAGTAAAAGTTTATTTATTTAGTGAAAGCCCAAATAAGTCTGTTTGAAAGACTTTCACTGCACATTTCTGTCTGGAATTATTTTGCTCGTTTCACAGCCATTTTTTTTTTGAATGATGGCTATAGCAAAGTGATTAAATAGTATGATACTATAATATTAGTATGACATTAAAGCAAAAATAGAAATTAATGCTTGCTGAAACTTACTACGAAACCTTAATTTTTAAGTGCTGCAAGTGGCTGCTGCCTGTAATAAGTGTATCTCCTAGAGCAGTTGTCTTATTTATGTATTTATGTATCTATCTATTTATTTATTTATTTATTTTAAACTGTGATTTCAGAGGTCATCCTTTCCTATTGCAATCTCCGGTGTACAGAGACTTTCCGTTTGTAGTTTTGGACAGCCATGTGCTTAATGATGAAATACTACTTTCTCTTCTGTTATTTTTTGTTTTGTTTTTTTTTTTAAATTCAAATCTATTTCTGCCATATGCAAATACCCAATTACCTGAGTGAAATGGTTGCATTTAAAGAAAATAATTGTTTCCTGATATTCCTGCTTCTATTGTCAGAAAATATCAGCTGCATTTAAGTTGTCTATTTCTGTTGTATTCCTTTTAAGTTTTGTATAGCTTTTTTAGCAGGGCATTTTTTACTGCTATATTATAAAATATTTTGTTTAATGCAGTAGAGTTTTCATAAATTACTGCATTATAATTGTTTTAGTGAATATTCCAGCCAGTTGGAGATACAAAGGGTTTCTGTGGACTTGTCACAAATACCTAAAATTTATATGGAATGTTATCAAGTTTTGTTTTCTGTAAATTCATTTACTGTCATGTAAACCACACCGGTGGTTTTATTTATATGCCAGTGTTGTGGCTTCTCTAACAAATGTTAGAGCCATGTTGGAAAAAGCACTTGGTGTTCTTAATGTTAGTATCTGGCAGAATTTCAGAGCCTGAGTTTAAAAGTGAAAGTTGCAACAGTCTCCCTGATTTCTTGGGTCTGTGGAAGTGATGATCTGCAAGTAACTCTGCCAGTAAAATTTTCACTATCTGAAGTTTTGTGAATCAACCTTCCCAGTAAGGGCCTTGTCTGGGATGAACTGGAGATCTTGCCACCTGTCCCGATTCTGAGCCCAGAGATGAGGCGGCCTCTTGCCTTAGTGTGAGAGGGAACCAGCAAGTTCTCTCTTAATAATGCATAAAGCCCTCTGTCATATTGATTCTGAACATTCTAGTGTGTCAGGAGTATGAACAAGAAAAACAACAAAAAAAGGAATAAAATACTAGTTTTAATCTTCACCAGAAGTTCAAATACTTTGGGCAGAAGAAGAGTTAAAATTTTGCTTTTTGTGAACTCTGCGGTACGTACAATTTTGGTAGCAGCTTTTGTTTTCCATGCTCTTTTAAAACGTACGGTATTTCAGAGGCCCCAGTGAGCGGCAGTCGGATGCTGTTGCTTGAACTGTCATCTGCACGTTTTTCCCCCAGTGAAAAAGAGCCCGGCGTTTCTGGATGTGAGCACAGGGCCCTTCATCAGGACCAGCAGCTTTGCCGATGAGCTTGACCTGGAGGGCGAGACCCTGCTGACCCCAATAACTCACATCTCACAGTAAGTCCAGGCTGTTGAACTGTGCATTGGTTGACTTAGACAAGAGCAGGCACTTCAGGTGGGAGGAGCTGATAGGGCTCAAATGCCTCAGATATTCGCGTCAAGCACTTTTCACCTTGACGTTGGTGCGTCCTGTTCTGAGTGCCAGTAAATCATCATGCTGACCTGAAGACAAGTTCACTGGGCTGTGACACGAGGCTTTAGTTTTTAGGGCAGTCGGTGGCTGATAGCCTCAAGATTTTTATGTGGAGGCAGTTTGTGGGAGCACTTGCCTGGTGAGGGTAGTCTTACTCCCTCCACCATCTTCCAGTGGAATTGCTGTAAAGTGCGAATTTTAAATGCTACTTACATGAAATACAAGTCTCTCCATTTCAGCAGCACTTTCTCTGATGGTGAAATTATGTTCTACATTGGAAGAAAAGCTCTGTTTGATCATTATTATTGCTTTGTTGTATATAAAAAAATGATCTGGAATAGGCCTGTAGGTGTATGGGGGAAGTTTTTTGGTATTCTCCCTTTTGGAAGAAGATTTTCCACTTGTCTTTTATGCTAAAATGGTATCTTCAGGTTCTCAGATTATTCTAAATAAAGAAGAGAGTTGCAGCAGATTTTTCTTCTAATGCCTTTAAAAATAAAACTTCTGTCATCTAATTCAAAATCCTGAAAAATATTTATTGTTTGCCATAGTAGATGTGTGGCAATATATCCTCTAGCAGATGAATGGAACAATTTTTTCCCCCTCTAGAAATCTAAGGATTTCTGCAGTGAAACCACAGATGAAAATTCTTGGCATACTTGTATTTCTGAGGTACAAAACATGCAGAGATGCCTGCTGCCAACTTCCTGTATACTATATATTAGCAGAGAAGCACAAAAATATATATAATACTATAATTAGCAGAGAAACACAAAAATACTTTTTAGAGCCATTTTGTAAGGGCATTTATTAAAGAAAAAGAAAATGTTTGGAGTCCTGTCTGTCCCCAAACAGAGGTATTTGCACTTTCATCTGATTCACCCAAGTGTACATCTGTTTGTAGGCAGGGGATTTAGGAGACTTGTATTCTGGAAGATTTCTTAGTGGTACAAGTGAGGAGGAAGTGATAAATTTCCTCAAGCCTTAGACAAGAACAATGGAGCAACAAAACCAGATCTAGATGTTTCTCTGGGTTGGTTTTTTAAAGTTTATTTTGCCTCAATATTGAAGACTTTTTTTTTTTTTTTAATAAACTTGGGTGCTAGGAGTTTTCATGATCCTTTCTGAGTCTTGGAATTATTTAGTTATTTCTTATTGGTACATTTCACAAGGCATTTTATCATTGTTAAGTCCAATTCGTGTAGCAGCTGAATTTTTTTTTTCTATTAACTACTTGTGGGAGACCTTAGAATACAGGTAGTGTGTTCAGATGAAGAATCTCACCAAATGAACACTCTCGACTTTCAGTAACTTAGATAGTTCTCTTTTACTCTCTTAATACTTGGTTCTAACCTTTGTTGAAATTCCCTGGATTCCTCGAAGTCACGAGTGATGGGACAGTACAAAATGTGTGCCCCACACACTTGACTTGAGTCTCTGCTAGGGTGGAAGAAAATAGAATTCATTGGTTCTTTTAAGGCTTTTGGTTTAGATTCAAATCTGAATGAACTGGATGAAATGTAAAACTGGATAAAATATTAATTTAAATGTGTCTTTTTGAAACATGGGTGCCCAAATGTAGATCCTGAGGACTGTTTGCTTGGAAGTGCATTTACTTTCTATGCAGTTAATTAAAAGACCTTAAACAGAGTGCCAGATCAGCACCAGATATGAGGTTACTCAAAAAGTTAGTGAAAATCCTATGTTTTTTAATGCAACCCAATACTCAAAATTATAGCACCCAGCTATGGTATAGACAAGTCAAATTAAGTGTGAATATATCTAGACCTATATCTAGGTCTTAAAAGCAGTAAGTGCTCTATCAGAGAAATAGAAACACAGACATTTTCAGAATTGGAAGCATAATGTAAAACGTTTGACCTGAGGATGCATGGATTTGGGATTCATGGAACTCCTTCCTGGCCAATTATATATTAATTGCAACATGTGCATTAACTTATCCATTAATCACAGAAAAGTGACTCCAAGAATAAACATTAATTTCTGAAAATCATGAATATGTAAGTTTTATACAGTTAGTTTGAGACATACAACTAAAAAGTGAGTTTTAGTCAACAGTATGAAAAATATTTCCTTTTCACAGGTAGCACAGGTGTGTCAAAAGAGTGGGGCACCTGCTGTGGTACTGAAAGGCAAACACTTGGCATCCTTGTGGCTTAAAAACCAATGAGGCTGACGGTTTTTTTTTCACTTGTGCTGGAAAGTAAATGCTGACTTTCAACCCTTGTTATTAAGGGGTAAGGCTTCTAGGCATGAAGTCCCCTTTAAACTAAATTTCAGAGCCCTGCTTGTTTATGCAAAAATTGTTCTCTTTAGGTAAATGTAGGTACATATTCTCACTGAGTTTAATAGGACTCATTCTGTATCCAATAATAAAAATGCCAATGTGGAGGTTTTTTTGCAGGACATATGTCTGACTCTGTTTTAAACCTGTTTTGAAATAAATGTTGTATCTAATACAGCCCTACTTCTGTGGAATTGCTAATGGGAAATCTTTCAGTAAGAAAGATTACTCTATCAGTTAACCACTATCAGTACCCCTTTGAGGAAATAAAAATAATAATTAAAGGACATTGAGGCCTGATGTTCAAACAGGACAACCTATAAAATGATCTGTAACAGTTTAAAAATGCAGAACGTGGTGAGTTGTTTGTGATAGAACTTGGTCCTTTTCAGTTTAATGCTTGCTGTTGTCTGTTGTGTTGTAAAAGTGAAACAGAAAACTGGACTGCAGCAATACCACTCCTCTCCTCTGGACTTCTCACTGGTTTATTTCTCCCAGTGTGTTCCCAGATTGTCCTGTTCTGTTTCACTGTGTCAGCTCTTTTGTTTTATTTGCATTTTAAAGCAGTGGAAAGCAAGTAAAGTAAAGGAAAGTAAAAGCAAGTAAAGCATCTCAGCTTGTAGCTGAGCCTCAGTTACCAAGAGGCTCTTGCCCTGTGTTTGTGTAATTGCTTAATTTCAGCATTAGTGTGGATCCAGCTGACTGCATGTATTTCTGGGTCTAATCACCAGCTAACATGGCCTATTTGTGATTCTGTTATTTTCTGTATCAAAATAACAATAATTCTTGCTATTTTAATGACTCTTCCCCAGATGTTTCAAGTACCTCATAACTGGGATGATGAAAATGCATTTAGTTAAGCATTGGGTTTGTCTATTTACATATAGAATAATTTTTTTTTTTCCTGCAGTGACATGCTGATATGATCTTAGATTTTATACAGTGGGCTTACACTTAAAGGAAAACTTTATATTAAAAGCAAAAAGCACTTTATTTTTGTTATGAAGTGTATTTCCATCCTGAAAGCATTCTGTGTCATGACATTTTAAAAATAATCCCTTCCTTGTTAAACAGCATAATAGATATAAAAATTAAGCAGACAGATGTAGGGCTTTTTAATAATTTCCAGGTGGAGAGGACATGATAGCAGATTGATGTTTCTGAATAATTGAAGTGGATGCTTTTGATCGCTTTGAAATATTTGAGATAAAGTGTGCTGGGAAGTGTTGTTTGCAGTGTCCATGGTGCTGCACTTACCACTGGCTTTTGTTAGAAATAGTGTTTTCTTTCTCTTTTCTTTTATATTTTTATGAAGTGTTCTGTGTTTTAGTTACCAGTATGTAGGCTGTTGGCAAGAGATACAACCACATCGCCTAGAACAAACAGTGCTGTATTTGTCTTATAACTGTCTCTTTTCTTTTGGATTATCAGTGAGTGGAATCCCTATTTGCTTTGATTTGCTAGGTCGTATTGTAAAAGATTCCTGCTTTTATCTTCTTCTATACCAAAATGACCTTCTGAAGTCTGAGCAGTTTCAAATGGGCCAGGTGGAAGAGCTGACTTCTGCTGTCACAAGAATTCCCTCTAAAATACTGTTAACAACATTTAAACCATGACTTCCATGGGGTCCATTTTATCACTAATGACAGGGCACATTAGAAGAAGAGCAGTGATATCAGCTGTGTAAGAACATCCTTGAGTTAAGACCAGAGCTTAATGTTCAGTCGTTGCTGGTTACTGTCACATGCCATTATTCCAGTCATTTACTTGACTTGCAACAGGAAACAGTGCTTGATGGACACTGGGCAGCATCCTTTCTAATTCTGCATATTTCAGTGTGTCATCAAGCTCCTTTAGGAATTCTGCTTACAATCTGCTGATTTAATGGTTTACTGAAAAGGGGAGGGCTGTTTCCCCCAGTTATTCTCTTTGGTATGGAATAGCATTATAATATCCTGTATTTCTTGTTATAAATTTACAATAAACTCGGTCATAGAAATTGACCATAGAATTTGACCCTAGAACTCTGGATGTATCAGGAACCTGATTGTTTCATCTCTTTGGCAGCTGGGAGACACTTGAAGATATTAAGTGTCCCTAAATCTGGTTTAACAAGAAATCAAGAAATTAATTATTTTTTCATCCAAAAACTCCAGAATCATTCTAAATCAAGGCACTCTAATGATTTCAGTGTCATCATCCCATTCTGATTTCTTGTTGCTGCTTGTATGGGAGAGCAAAAGAGTTGTGGCAATCCAGTCCTAAAAACGGCTAACTCTCTCCATGAACAGTGATCAATGCAGTATAGTCATCAGAGAGGACTCAAAGCATCTCTGATGTGAGAAATTATTAGTTTGCTGTTAGCCCCAGATGTACGGGGCTGCAGAGCTTGTCTGCAGCTCGAGAGCTGGGTGGCTGTAGCAGAGCAGGACATCAGCAAACTTCTCTCTTAAATGTTGAAAGGCAGATGGGTATTTTAATATGTTCTTCATGGTTTATAAGAACTTTATTTTTGGCTTATGAATACTGATACTAGCTAGGGGCACTGCCAAAATAGCTATGGCACACTCACTGCAGCAATGAGCTAATAGTCTGGACATGGTGCATTTCAGTGTGCAGCTGCCTAGATTGCAAATACCTGTAACTTCTTCCTGCACCTGGAAAGTACCGTAGCTACTGCTGTGCTGAGACAAAGGTGACATTAGCAGGTGCTGTTGCATCTGGATGTATTTATTCAGCCATCCTGTGCCTCACCTGGCAGCCTTTTGAGCTGGGGCCTGTTGTGTGTTTGTGTGGTATTGAACAGGGGGGATCCCAGTCCACAAACTGTTCCTGTGCTCTGCGTCCGATGTCTGCGGCAGAGATGGCTGAAGTTGATTGGCTGTGTCTTCGTAATGCGGCTATTTGCAGTGTTTACTGTAAATTAATTAACCTGAGGTGTGCTGAAGATTGGGCAGTTCTTCATGGTGTCTTATTTCACCCTTGACACTGCAGCAACTGAGCAGCAACTTCTGAGTGCAGTGAGTGGTGTGGTGAACATCTGTCCCGTGGTTACTTGCCTCTTTTATCTTTAGGGAGAAGTTCTTGTGTACTGTGGTGGGTGGTTGCTTTTTTCATAGATTAGATAGAGTCTGCAGTTTATGTTTATAGCTCTGAAGACCAGAAGGGATAATCAGATTCCCTTTGATCTGGTAAAAGGCTGTAGCACTCCATCGAGCCGCAGCATTACTGTGCTGTGTTCTTGATATGAGCATAATCACACAAAAGACTTGTATCAAAGAATTAACAAGATGGAAAAAAATTCAGGCGGGAACCTAAAGTTTTCAATTTCATGTCTCCTCTTTTTATAGTATTAACTTTCTATCTCTTTTATTGGAGATGTGAGTGCTGCTATTTGCCAGAAGTCAGTACTGGATAAATACCTTCTGTGTTAGAGGTTGCAAACCTGCATGAAATAAGACTCTTGTGGTCTTTTCTCCCTTACTGCAAATTGTCACTGATGCTTTCAAGTGCGGTGCAAAATTACCGTTTGGCTATTTTATGTTACTGACATGGTATAAAAGTAATGTGTTGACTTTTTCTAGTGTACAAACCATCTAGGCAGAAGCTAAGATAGCTTAGCTATTTCTTTTGTGT
>WAAG01088382.1:0-19733 GCA_013390105.1 Tichodroma muraria | reverse complement strand
AGGTTTTTTTTCTTAGAGGCTGGTTTTATTTTAAGTGGAGGTAAGAGAAATTGCTTGCAGTGAAAGCTTGACTACTTAGGACTAGAAACAAGGATTGTCATGGATTTGCATGACAAAGATACAAATTTTTGGCTTCTCCTTTGTTCTTCTGCAATAGGATTGTTGCTTCTTTTTCTAGGGTTGCTAAAACTACCAAGTTACCTAAGTTATTACCCTCCCTTTATCCCTGCAACTCTGTGTTTCTGTCTGCCACACTGTGATTATCTCTTTTGGAAGAGTTGAATGAAGAAAATCTTCCAAATGACTTTACTTATAGATACATTCCAGCTCTAGGCTTTANCTTTACTTATAGATACATTCCCGCTCTAGGCTTTAGGAAACATCCTGTAGCTACTTTCTAAGGTTGATATATTTTTAGTAAAACATGCTGTTTCCAGCAACCACCACCACCAGGCAGCAAAATGTAATTACTTAGGCTGTGAATCTTGCGTAGGACACAGGTACTGTGAAAAAACTGGCATTTCTTGTACTGCACAGGATCTGAGTCCTAAGCATAAACAGAAAATGTCACCAGAGAAGTTGTGTCCGTCTCAGTTATCTACATAGATTACATGAGATTATTTGAATTCTTTTGTCAATTTATAAACCCATGCTACCTCCTTTGGAGTGAAATTTTAATCTTGGTTATAATTCTTAGCTTCAAATTATAGAGGGTTACATTCCTAGAATCTGGAAAACACATTGAATGTTTGGTTATACGGTTGTTGGTCCTCAGTAAAACTACGCCAGAAAGCAGCCCTGTGGGTCAGTGTCAGTGATTCAGCTCAAGAGACTGGAGTGGGGAAACTTTCTTATTCTCTTCTGGATGAGCTACAACACAATGTAGTATTATACATCAGCTGTGAGGACTTATTGTAAACCTGGAGTTCATGGTTTATTAAAGGCTGCCAAAGAAAATGCCTGAAGTGCTGTTTATTTGCCATGAATTATTTCAAGCACTATTACTAGTAGTATTAATGTTACATGTGATATTTTTATATTAATATTATGTTTATTTCTAGTTGCTTGAATAGAAGCAATGCACTCAAAAATTCTAGAACACTTACAAATGTAGTTTTTATTTAAGGAATCTATTTAATTGATTAAATTGTTTGCTATAAATATACTTAAGTATGACTTAGATATCTATAAATGGCTAACAAAGAAGCATAGTCTGCTACTGAAATTAATTTTTTTAATGTCCCAGCCTGCAGCAATTTTTTACAGCACTTATTCCTCCTCATCAGGCCACTGTGAAAATGACACAAAGTACATGGGGAGAAATTCCCAGTTCTAGTGATTTTACAGAAAAAAAAGTATTAAGGAAAGGTATAAAACATCAGAAGAATGATGATTTATTTATTAAAAACAAAACTGAATTTTCCATTCCTGCAATCTTCAGCAAAAGATAACAAATGGTATCATTCTTAGGAAAAAAAAAAAAAGCTGATGTGTAACAGTCACTTTTTTCTTTCAATATTGACGTCTGCCTTAGGCACAGATCCTCTAAACACTTACTGTGATTTTAACTTCAAGCATAAAACCAGTCACAAAATCTCTCTAATGGGATTATTCTCATGCTTACAGTTAGGAACACAAATATGTTTCCAGGCCTATGCGTCTTCTGAAAAAGGGAATTCCAGGCCTTCAATCAAGACTATATTTCCTCTTGTATGGCTGAGACAATTAGCGCTAAATGGTTGTTATGGGGAAACTGTCTATAGAGTTATTTCCAGCATCATTCAAATTGCAGGTCTTATTTTGCCTGTTTTCTGGTCCTTCATGAATATTACCATATGATAAGAGTGTTGCACATGAATGTCGGTTATAAAATGGCATGGCCATAAGAATTAGCTTTGTCTGTAACCATGAGCTGCACAAAACGCATATACATCTCATTAGTGCCTAAGGAATCGGTAACTCAGGCATTCTCCAAAAGCAACCCTAAATACCATTTTTCAGCTTGTGCCAATCAAGTGGTTAATAGCATGGGAGCTGTAAAACAGCACAAATTGCCAGTTTCCAGTGAGAAATACTTAGGAAGTCCCCTGGTTATGACTGCTTTGAGGCTACTCTCAAGAGTGTGTGAAGACAGGGAAATTAAAGAGAGATGGAATTGAAAAGGGAGGCTTTAGTTCTCACTTGAGAACCAGCGCTGGGTTTGGGAGTTGCTCTATATTGGCACTTCAATCTAGAGACCCCAAAGCCCAGGTTTAAGACCCACATGCTGCCATCATGCAGGATGAAGTTCTTAGCAGAACATTTCAGTAGTTCCTGAATTTCTGTGTAGTGTGTAGTGTCTTCCAAAACAATTTCTGGTTCTGAAAGGCAAAAAATAGAGATATCTAGAAGCTGATATTTTACACTAGCTTGCAAAAATTGGTAAGTTAAAGGCTGGCAGTGATACAAGAAGAGGACACCAATGTGGTCTAAAGAATATTTTTATTTGTCAGTCACTGCTTGTTTCAAGAAACCACTATCAAAAAAGGGAAAGTGGAAGTCGCCACTGATTTTTTACTAGAGAGCATTGTCCTGTAAACCTGCACTTGAAAGGCGGTGTAACACAAAATTTCCTCAGTCTCTTCCCCTGTGTTTCTTCCTTCTGGCTGTGCAAGGCAGCTCCCTGCCTAACATCCTGCATCCCAATCCCACTGGAGTTGCCTGCACTCCCGTTCTCCCTGTGGGGATCCCAGCAGTCAGGCATGAGGTCTGCTTCCTGTGGGGAGGAAGGAACCTGAAAAGCTCTTTGGTGATGGTTTCTGCATATTTTGATAAGACTTCTGAATTTTTTTTCTTCTTTACCTTTTTCTCACATGGCTGTTTTAAACTCATTAGAAAATGTGTTCCCTGGGAAAAAATTCTACAGTCTTGAGAGAGTTTGTAATTTATCACAGAACATTTGGGGTTTGATCATGTATAACTTACTTTCTCTGGAGAAAACAATTTAAGATCTAAAACTGGGAAAACCCCATTATTTTGCAATTTGGATAAGTGTATGTATATTGTTATAGTGGGTTGACCATGTCAGGATGCCAGACACCCACCAAAGCCACTCTATCACTGCCCTTCTCAGCTGGACAGGGAAGAGAAAATATGACAAGGGTTCACGAGTTAAGGACCAGAAGAAGTCACTCACCAAATACCATCAAGGGCAAAACAGACCAAAATTAGGGATATTAACTGAATTTATTACTAGCAAAATTAGGACAGGATTATGAGTAGTAAAATAAATCTTAAAACCACCTTTCCCCCCACCTCTGCCTCTTTCCTAAACTCTGCCTCCTCCCCCAGTGGCACAGGGAGGCAGGGAACGGGGGTTATGGTCTGTTCATTGCCCATTGTTCTTGCTGCTGCTCAGGGAGAAGAGTCGCTGCTGCANTGCCCCTGCTCCAGCATGGGACTCCTCTAGGGGCTGCAGGTGGATTTCTGCACCCCTGTACCCTCCATGGGCTGCAGGGGCACAACTGCCTCACAATGGGCTTCACCACGGGCTGCAGGGGAGTCTCGGCTCCAGAGCCTGGAACAGCTCCTGCCCCTCCTTCTGCACTGACCTTGAGGTCTGCAGAGTTGCTTCTCTCACATGTTATAACTCTGTTCTTTCTGTCCACCATTACATCTAATGTGCTATCACAGAGGTGCTACCATCATTCCTGATTGCCTTGGCCAATGGCAGGTCCATCCTGGAGCTGGCTGGCACTGTCTCTGCTGGGCATGGGCTCTGCTTCCAGCAGCTTCTCACAGAAGCTGGCCCTGTAGCCACCCTGCTGTGAAAACCTGGCCATGCAAACCCAGTACGATTGTATCTCTCACTGGGACTTGACACAGTGAATATAAAGCAGTGTTTCATGGTCTGCGATGGGAATGGTCAGTCTAAGAAAGGAAAGTGAACCTCAGACTGACTGGGTATTTCCCTATCTTCTTCATGAAGGTTTCTATTTAAGCACTACATTTCTTTTTGTATTTCTTCTAAATGTTTCTCCAAATCAAAAGTTTCATTACTCTGATCTATATATGATATATATATGATCTATGAGGTTTTCCACCTGAAGAAGGTTTTTCCTCTTCCTGTCTGCATTTTATGTGGTTGTTTTTTACTGAGACCTACACAATGACTTAATCAATACAAAGTACCCTCCAGGCAATGAAAGACTACAAGAAAGTGCAGCATCATTAAACTGAATTACAGACAAGCACTTCAGGAGACAAATAAGTATTTTGTTACTGTAAAGCTTTGCTTTTTTATAGCTATGATGATTTAAAATGTTTACAAGCATGCATGGCACAGGGCTGGCAAAGGGGAAGGATGAGGGAAGTGCTCTTGCTGAATGGCAGCAAACTTCTGCTGCCTGCTGAAAAGTGGTTGGGAGCTGAAAACCAGAGCCCTCCTTCTGGTGTGTCTGGATGGCCAGTGAGACAGAGCCTGCTTGCAGTGCTCTCCTGGCAAGCAGCTCCAGCCTGGGGCCAAGGAGGAAGGAGCTCAAACACTGAGCAAGAAATGTAGCTCTCCTTTGGTGTGAAAATGTCAGGGTAAACTCACAGATGAGAAAATGAAATGTTGGTCACCAAGGAGAAGTGCACATGTCCCCAGGGACACCTTACAGACAGTTAAGTAATTTCTGCTTTAAATGCAAGTGCCTCCTTCTGTTTTCTCTATTTATTGCTTAAGTTCTCTCACTTGGCTATTGAATATTAATAGCTATGATGATTTCTACTGAAATAATTTAGAAAAGTCATCAACCTTTCTGTAAAATATTGCTTGTCTGATTTCCAACATCCTCCTAATCAAGTTTTTTTTCCTGTTATTTAAAAAAAAGAAAAAAAAAAAGAGAAATCATGCAGTTTATCTGGAATTCCTATGACAGATCATGCATGTATCAACCTTCCTCACCTGTCTCACCTTTCTGCCAGGACTGTATATGAGCACTTCCCTTATAAAATTGAGGAGCAAAACTAAAATCCCTATTTCAGCTGATGTAGACTTTGGCACATCTCCCTTTGTGGGACACTGGCTGCCTTCTTAGGATAGGATCACATATTTAATCTTAATAACTTGCAGCTGGCATAATTATTTAGAACAACAAAATACTGAGTAACTTTCAGGATAATCTTAAACAAAGCACATAGCTTTTCTGTGAACTAGAACCTTCTTTTGTCTTTAAGGTTGCATAGTTGAAGGAGAAAGGTGTCTTCATAAACAAGAAAAGTCACCTAAAACCAAAAAATGTTATTCTAACCCTCTTTCCCTCTGCAGAAATATGTGGACAATGGCTTATACCTGTGCTGAGCACACACTTGAATTCCTCATGCAAAGATATTGAACACCCAGTTGTAAAAGGATCAAGGATGTGTCAGTTCTGCTAACTGCCCATAAACCACTCCATCCTGTTCGTGCAGAGAGAGTAGTCCCATGTTAGGGCTGTGTATCTGCATCACTTGTGAATTTATACGAACAGATCCTTAACAGGAATTTAATCGCTAGGTAAGATTTTTGGGTGAGTTTTTAAAAACTGTTTAGCTTTGGCTTAACTTTGCTTCATTTGACAGGAGTTCAAGAATTAGTTATTGACTTACAGGAGACCAAGTCAGGCTAGTGATAAATGCTTTGGCAAACATTTTCTTGGTTGTCACACGTGTTCAAATTGTGATCCAAAACCAACTAGTAGCCTAAAGTGCATTGAAAGCTGTGGCTGTGCACATGGGGTTGGACCCTATTCCTCTGTTGATTAAACTGGATCGTGATCAGCTACGATTTTTACTTTTTTTCAGCAATTAATAGCTTTACACCACACTTCAGTTGCTTTTGTGCTCTCTTCCTGGTGAGGCAGCAATCACTGGTATGATGTCTAAGGAAACCTACATAATCATGGATTCATTGGAGGAGTGGAACTAAAGGGGTTTTACCTCTTCATTAGCACTGGCTTTATACCTACTCCTGGGAAGAACCCTCTAAACATTTACCTAGTCCCAGCCTAGAACTAGAGCTAGTTGGGGAGCGTGCAGGAGATGTCTCAGTGGCAAAAGACAGTTTCCAAAAAGCTGCTGTCTACATAGTTGCTTGTGCTCTTTTTTTAAGGATCTTGCAGGCCCAGCCTAAATGATTATAAAGCTCTGGCCACACTTGAATGCTTATTTACATGCACAGCCATATACTTTAGAAAATGCACTTAAATGCATTTTTTATTGTAAAGAAATTGATATAAACAACTGTAGCTGTTATACTGCTGGTATTTAACCAACAGGGAGGAGAAGTGATCTGTGTTGGTCTCCCATGACACAAGAGGTGGCCCATAAAACAAACTGTTAAGATACAATCCTTACTGTGAAAATGTTTGAGTGCTCTCTGACTAGAGAATGCAGCACAAGAAGGAATGAAATGCACTTTGCGTTTAAATGCAGCCACAATTGTCATTACCTATCAGCCTCACAATTTATGGCATCTGTCTTTTCTCAGATAAAATTGTAAAAGTGAGCCAGTTTAACATTATGATCTGAAGCAACTACAATGTATTAGAGCTGTCAACATTGCTAAATATCAGAATTATAATGAAATATCTTAGTTTCCTTAAATTAGGAAGACAGGGAGGCCCCAAGAGGGTTCTGCTATTAAAAAATCTTTCTTTATATCTGAACTTTGATTTTCTATTCTGTTTCTGCCACTTTGAAATGGGTGAGGCATGGTGAGAAAGGGGATAGGACAGGTCCCATTCAAGTAGGCACTCTGCCAGTCAATGGAAACTGGAATTTGTGTCAAGGTTATGGGAAAGGTCAACGACCTAATTTGTTTTCCTGCTCTCAGCAGAGCACTTCATGTGCTCCAGAAGAGGGGAGAGAAAGGGCATTGCCCGTAAGATCTGAGCCTAACACTGTGAAGTGCTCCATGTCATCCACCAAAGCTTTGTGCAGAAAGCCTCACCTTCCTACAGCTAGGAATATGACAAGCCCTCAGATCTCCTTGGAGCCATTCCCATTAATTCTTCACAAGCAGCCAGCTGCCCACACCACTGCCTGGACATCTGTTACTGATATCCAGCCACGTTTGTGCTCCTTCCTTCACTAGCACCCATTCTGTATGGCCAGGATGGATTAGTGGGGTGCACTTACACATGAGAAATTCCATCAAGGAGATGAGAAAATCAAGAAGCAGTAAATCAAAGGCATTATACAACAGTTTTGCAGGGAGGATCCGTTACTGATTGAGGCTCTAAACACCCCTCTAACCCAGGCATTGGGTGCCACTCAGCTCTTATGGGGAAAGAGCTGATACTGCCCTGCAATACAGTATGACCCAGGCTGCAGCACCAGCCTGGGTCATACTGTGCCAGCAGCACAGGTGATATTGGTAGGGATGTAGGACAAAACACAGAAATGGATCCCACTGCCATGTGGCTCAAATAATCTGAGTCTCACAAGAGTCCACTCCCATCTCATTGCTGACATGGCCGGTGAGGGTCAGAGCTTTGCCAAATGCTGGGGCCAGGAGGGATTTTGCCAAAAGCCCTGTGAGGGCTGGATCTTCCTCTAGGTACCAGCAAGCTACTTGCAAACATCCTGTCATCTGCTTCCCTAGAGTTCTGGGGGAGGAGACGAAGGGCCTCCTTGATGCCTGGTGTAGCCTGGGACCTCTGGTGAGAGAATGCTGCTCAGAGGGAGCCTTTGGGAAGTACCAAAGAACCATCTCCCACTTGCCAGTATTTCCCATCTAAATCTCCATAAAATTTCCATCTTTGCATCTGTCTGAGGCAGAAGGTACTGGCAGGTGATGGTTGCCCCAAGCAGGCTCACTCTGTGCTTAGCTGCCCTTGCTGGGTGAGACATTGACATCTTAACACCAATGTTTGGGTCTACTCAGGGGAAGCAAGGCCTGCCAAGGTGACAGGCAGGTGTGGACAGCAGCTCAGCCCCAATGCTAGAAGCTCCCCAAGCTGCAGAGACAAACCCTGTGATGGAAAGCCTGTCTGGCAGTGGGGCTCATATTTCTGTGTTTGCTCAGGCCCCCTTTCAGGCAATCCCAGTCCTGCTGGTTGTTGTGCCAGCACCACACACTCACAGAGCAGTTAGTGTTAACAGGGATCTCCAGAGGTCATCTGGTCCAAGTCCCTGATGAAGGGCTACCCTGAGCCAGATGGACAGTGGTTGCCATTGAAAAAGCCCAGCTCTTCATTCTTTGCACCATCCCTTCAGATGATCCCATCTATATATCACATAGATATGCAGAAGATCACGTGAGCCTCCTCTTTTCAGGCTGAACAATCCCAGCTCTTGTATCTTAGGAGAGACACTCCAGTTCCACCTTTCCTATTACATGGCAGAGTGGTTGTGCTCTGATGTGGGAACTGGCCCATGCACAGAAAGTTCCTCCCATAAGGAAGTTTGAAAAACAAAACAACTGCTTAGCAATTTACTTTCTCAGTACATTTCCTATTCATTTCTGGATATGTCCTGATCTAGGTAAAGTGGGTGTGCATAAACAGGGCAACACTATAAAAACACCTCAATTCTAAAGCAGTTTTCTAGTGTTTAGACTGAGGAAGAGAGGAAATACCTTGAGGATCTCCTAAAGTTCTCTGGAATTTATACAGGTGCCTCCTGTAAATATAACCTAATGTAAACAAAAGTGGCTCTGTATCTAATTCAGTTCTTCAGATTTAGGATCAATTGTACATAGCAGCAAAAGGAAAACTTATTACTGTCATCCCATCTGATATTCAGGCACCAGGATTAACCCTCACTGCATTGATTTCATACATTTCCATGCTTGAATAGCATTAGAGTAAGGTAAAAAGTAAGAAAATGCTGAAATGCTCCAGTATTCAAGTTGTAGGCAAAATTTATGCTTGCCTCTAAGATGGTATTATTGCTTTCTGAAGATTTTTTTCCTACATGAAGGAATGCAAATTTAGCATCATCCTGAGTCCATGCACCCCCTGAAATGCACAAGGTTGGGAGAATGGTAGATCATGGTCAACTGCAAAGCCCCCTACCTGTGCTTTAGAGAGATTTTTGGCAACTTCGTGGTGTGTCGGTCAGCTACACTGTGATTTTCCTTCCCAGTTCAAGGACTGAACCTACTAGTTGGAGCTAGGAAGGACTCACTGCTGCGTGCGGCGGGAGTTGCACATGGTTGATAGCACTGAAGTTTCTAGGGTCCTGTTCTACCATCAGTCCTGGAAGCCAGTAAGTCAGCAAGGCCTCAGGAGTGCTAGCCCTGAGAGGAGGAGAGCTGGGTGTCATCAAGAACAGCCCACAGTGGGGAAGGTTCCCCTGTTCTGCTCACCAGGCTGGAGACCCTTGGCAGTGTTGCTCAGTAGCCATGGAGACCACAGCCTGGAGTGTCCCAGGGGAGGGAAGAGTGCCTTCCACCACAAAGATCACAGACTTGGGAAGAGAAGCTGACAGTTCAAGGCAGGTCTTTGGCAATTCAGGCTAATTAGAAACATGGTGTATTGACTTTGCTGTTAGACACCCCAGCTTTTCCCATTTGAGAGACATGCTTTTCCCTAGTATCAGTATTGCTCACAGTCTGTTTCTCAAATCTGGGGTTGTTTGCCATCTGCGAGGTTATGTATTTATGTAGATAGATTAAATAGCTCTCTGACACACTGCTTCCATTTCTATTGTGCTAGTTTATAAATTTACATGGTTACAACATTCTCTTATTCAGTGTTAAGAATAACATCTTTAGACACAGACGCTGGTAATATTAACTCCCGTCTCTCCAAGTATGGCAAGCAACTATTAGTAGCATTAGTATTCTATTAGCAGACATTTCACAGAGAATGAAATTCACTTAAATTAGAGCTGGCTGAAAAAGGTAATACATGCATTAAATATTAATATAGTTTCCTCATGAAAATATTCAGAGGACACATAAGAACTGTCATTTCACTTTCTTTTCTGTTTGTGGAATATCTGTGATCATAATTTTCTTCCATTCATTATTTAATGAATTGATTATGAATATTTGAAAGTCAAGATGTGCTGTTGAGTTGTTGTTCATCAGAGAAGTCACACAGTACTTTTTACATATTCAAGCATTTATGAAACAATTCCTCACATGTACTGGATAAAATCTTGTTTCCACAAATTCTCTGTGATACAGCTTTGAAACTCCTGTTTTATGAACAGTTGAATGCAAACAACTTCTAAAAGAGTCAAGAATTGTGCTTGTTGGGGTCAGTTCAATAGCACAGACTCTACCAGATGCAAATGTCCATGTGCAGAACCAACCTAACAAAACAGTAAGACAGCTATAGAAATGCAGATCTTCCCAAGTTGCTGCTTGTGTTTAAAAGTTGAATTATATTCCATTCTTTAGCAACTCTAGGGAGACATGTATCTCCAGCTGTAGCACCTCCAAAGGCCTATTCATTGCATCCTTTCAGACGTCTCTGGATGCATCAGTCTCTTGTTGCAGTGACTAGGGAGGCAGTATAGATATCCAGCTTAGACACACCATTTTTGGATAGCTTATGCCAGGTGAAATGGGTATAGCTGAACAGCTCATCTGAAAGTCTTAGATATTGCACTAGTTGGTTATTGTATCTCTTGCAGCCCAAAAATTAATCTAGTTATGAAAAATATAGCTTGACATGGATACAGTTGTTAGTATCTGTTGCTCTCTTTGAGTTTTTTTGTTTTAAATTGGAACTATTAGAGAGTTTGATTTTTTGGTTTGTCTGTTTATTAAGTGAGGTCTTCAGGTTCAAATTAAGTGATTTCTGTGTATGTTTTAATTTAATTCTATGTGATATTAAGCACTGCTTATGGCATTATATTTTTGACTATTTCAGTGTCATTACCTAAAAGTATTGGAAAGACTTGCAAAATTTGAGGCCATGCAAAAGATATTGTATTGCTTTTTTGCCATTGAAAAAATCTGAATTTGATAAATATTCAAACTGAGCAACAGGGCTTCTGACCTGACTAAGCAACTCCAAATTCAAGATATTTTAAAGTCTCATAGAGCCTCTCATGAATTGTAGAAGGAGTAGTGAATAATATTTAAACAATGATCAAAGAGATATAATGAGAAGTAAGCTCTACAGCATCTCAGAATATTATTGCATGAGATTTTCAAGCACTATTATCTTCAGGAGTACTTGAAATATTCATGTATTTAGGCAATTGATAATTCTTGACTGCCTCCCGAAATAATATTGGATTTTTCATTTAAGGCTTTTCAAAGCAGCACAGCATACTCACTCCCAGAACGTCCAACATCTGCAAGGCAATTTAGGCTAACAACCCAGAACTGAAGGCACTGCTAGCCAATATTAAAAATGTAGATCTTAGCTGCATTGCAAGGAATCAAATGAATTGTACACAGCACACAACAAGATGCCAAGCAATCATCTTTTTTTCCTTTGGAACAGATGTAGCCTCATGCTGTTGAATCTTCATATTCAAATAGCCACATGAGAAATGCATAGCATTTAGCACATTCCTTCAGAGCAATAACTCCAAGGGCGAGTTAAAATAACTAGCACTATTTCTCTGACTGCTAACAAAAATAAATTCATACTGCATATCTTCATCTATCTCTCAGTAGAGTACAACAGGTTTTTAGGGCCTTCTTGTTTGTTTCCTCTGAAGAATATTCATTAAACGTTTTCCCTTGCAATGTGGGCAATTGCAAGGACTGTTCACCTGCAGATCAGGAGTTTTCCATGTTCAAACAAGGCACAAGGATACGCAGTCTCAATGGGATGAAGCAGACAGGCTTCATCTGTCTTGAGCTGCACCATACTGTACCTTTTAATACACATTTCATTTTCTGTACAGCATTAGAATCTACAACGTGGCTTTAATAGTAACACAGAGCTGAAAATGTGACAGGGACTTTACAGCCATTAGCAAGAGACATCCTGGCTCCCAAAGGGTTTGCAGCTTCTCTGGCTGATATAGAGGCTGCAGGACAAGCATTGAGAGAAAGGCAGACAGCCTGTCTTCTGTCCTACTCTGTTTTGTAGAACTCTGCATTCTGATTGATTCTAGGGACACCTTCTACTAGACCAAGTTGCTCAGGGGTTATCCAACCCAGTCTTGAACACTTCCAGGGATGAGGCGTACACAACTCTGTGTAACCTGTTCCAGTGCCTCACCACCCTCACAGTAAAGAATTTCTTCCTTATTAGCCAATCTAAATCTACCCTCTTTCAGTTTAAAGCCCTTCCTCCTTGTGCAATTCCTACGTACTCTTATGAAAAGTCCCCCTCCAGCTTTTTTGTAGGCCCTTTAGGTGCTATAGGGTCTCCCCAGGGCTTTTTTTTTTTTCATGCTGAACATCCCCAGTTCTCTCAGCCTGTCTTCATAGGAGAGGAGCTTCAGCCACCTGATCATCTTGGTGATTCTCCTCTGGGCTTGCTGGGTTAATAGTTGTTCTTGGCAGTCTTAGAGGTTTCTTCCAGCCTTGACACTTCTGATTCTAAAAAAATGGAAAGATATTAAACTATCTGTTGACAGAAAAAAAGTAGACAACATCTGTGATTCCTTCTTACAAGAAATGGCTTTGTATGCTCTGTTTCAGGAGGATATTTACTTTTGTCCATGTTCCCCTTTCAGTTACAAAAAGAGAAAAAGAAGCAAATGTTCAAACACAGACGATGTCTTTTTGGTAGAACCCAGTCCTATAGAAATACTGGGAAAATGTCACCAAATTAAAAATGTTTATTCCAATTCTTCACATCACTTCACTGTAATATCACTAGAGGAATCCAAAAGTAGGTGACAAATATGATTTTAAGATGTAGAATGTTATTCCTGGAGAATAATGCATTTTGCTTAGATATGTTATTAAACCACATGGGCAAGCAATTCCATTATGGAAATACAGTGAATGAGTGGCTGTGGTTACTCACTGTATTCACTGCTTTGTGTTCAGGTTTCTATGTACAATTTAACTGCAAGGCGTTTCAAGCCTGACAGAACAAAAGTCATTACTTGGAGGCACTGGCAAAGGCAACTGTGGAGTCCTAAAATTTTGTAAACGTACTAGGAGGTCCTTGAGCTTTAGCTACAGAAAATGGAATTCAGCTCAGAGGCAAATGTGTGTGCAAGGGCACTGACTCTGCAGTTTGCACCAAGCCCTATGGGAAGAGCTTTACTACGTAACATAACTCATGACAGCAGGACGTCAAGGTTGTCCCTCATTATTTATGCAGGCAAATGAATTTTCCTTTTATACCTTTAAAATTAGATACTAATGAGCAGTTGCAGTGTAATCTTAATTGAATCCTACTGAGGGGTTTTCCTAATTCAGAGTCCATGCCCCATGTACACACTTTGTCAGTGCAGCCAATGTTTTAAAAAGTCAGTCTGACTTCAAAGGAATTAGTTTTGCGTGAAGGAACTGGAGAGGCCACAGGGACCAGGGTTTATCTGCATGGGCACAGCCAGAAGCAGCTCAAGAGATCATCAGGTCTAAAGACATCTTTCAGTTAACCTCATGCATAGCCACATATCTTGCAGGATACGTACTGGTTTCCTTAAGAGAACTGAGGCTGAAGTGTCAAACATCTTTTGCAAGTAGGGATTTATATCCCAGTCTTGACAGATAAAGCCTCACAGTTAAGGGCTTGCTAGCTGCCTGTTTTAAAAGAGCTTTGGAACTTTTAATGTCATTGTTCCCCAGAACTGATATGAAAAAAACTAAAACCCAAAACCCCTATAAACTAGGCAGAAACACAGTTCTGCAGTGCCTAAGGCTGGAGGTAGCCACCATGGGCACTTCAGCAAGTTGAGAGATAAAAGACAGCTCACAGCAGCACTCAGTGCTACAAAGGGTTGCCCCAAACTTCACAGACTAGAAACTATAAGCAAAATATTAATAGGACTAAAATTTAGCAATCAGTAATATGTGAGGATGATTGCTCAATTGATTATGAAATGCCATAACTTCTTAACCTCATGAGTTGCTTCACAGAGACTTAATGGGGGAAAAAATTCTGTTTTCAGAAATGAATAATTTCATAAAATGTGTGTTAAAAGCCAAAAATATTGATAGGCATCACTGGAGTGAGGCAGAATAACAAAAATTGCTGTAGGAAATAAATACTTGGAAGATGATGAAAAATATATTTGGGCCAATTTGCTTTTATTTATAGCAATAAATTTAGGGGTTAACTCTAATCAATACTCAGAATTATAAAGACAGAACACTAATGAGAGAGGAATAAATTGATTGAAGCTCTTATGCCTCTTTTTCCTGATGTTTTCAGAAACAAAAATAGAGGTATGAAATCATGATGTAAATTAAAATCCAGAGAAGATTGGCCAGAAAAACACTAGACTTAAATGAGCATTAAAACAGCACCAGCTTGTTCCTGGGGATCTCGTGCTATTTATTTCATGGTTTGCTAATGAAAGGTGCCAGACTCACTCTTCTTACTGTGTAACAACACACCAAGGGGTTCTGGATAGAATACAGGATGATACTAGAGTGTCTCAGAAGCCCAGGCAAAGCCAAATAATGCCATCTGGTAGCCAGGTTTTAGTCAGTGAATGCAAAAGCTAGTGGAAGGTTATGACAAGCACACCAAAGCTTAATAATGCAGAGATATTAATACTTTTTCCCCTGCCTGATTACCCCAGCAGAAAGTCTGTACCATCCTGTTCTCTGTAAATGATTCAATTTACTTTTTAATTTTTTTTTCCCTGGGCATGCTTGTGCAGCATTTAACGTGTTTCAAGCATTGCTCATACAATAAATTAATAACCAAGTATAAAAAAACCTATTACACCAAACTCTATCTTCCCAAGGTACAATCTCTGCCTAGAATTAATTTTATGCAGTCAAACCCTACTCTTAAGCAATAAAAGGGGGGAAAGAAAGTGTCTTCTCTGACAAGTGTATTCACCAGGCATAAGTATGACATAACAAGGTGTGGTTTTCCTTGTGCTCCTTTGGTTCATGCAGTTCATGTCTCATGTCTACAGGACTATCAAAAGATTTACTGCAGTCTTTGCACTGTGACATGCCTTACAGCCAGAGGAAAGGCAGATTCCTGCTTCCAGCAGATCCTAGCCAAGTGCTTGGAATCCTGCTATCCATTATCCGCCCTTTCTTGGGTCACTCCTGCCACCAAAGGTTCTTCACAGCACCAAGATCAGGGTGAAGATAATCTGGGCAGATGCTCATTCTGCTTTAAAGGCATCACCTTGTACATTACCTAGGAGGGTCAGGACAGAGTTTCCTTCCAAAGGAGCTGTGGGAGATCAAGGCCTGTTTGACTCTGGTACAAATATTACAGAATTTTGGCTACAATCAAGGATCTATTAACTGCCTTGCTCCAAACCGCCCAGGCTGCTCAGGGCTGACCCTGAGCATATGGTACCTGCACTACCACAGACAGCCAAAACCCCTTCCCCCTCTGCATCCAAGCCCATCTTGCCTCCCATGCGCTGGCCACGTGCCACTTGCCAAGCTGCCCCTCTGCAGCAGCTGCCGTTTGGCTGCTGAGCACTGTCTCCAAGCTGCCAGATGTGTAGGGCCCAGGCAGGGAGCTGCCAGAGTGGGAAGGCGGGCAATGCTCACAGAGACAGCTTATCCTCTAGGGAGGGGCACTCATGGCTGCTTTGGGAAGTGCAAATACGTGTTTTAACTTGTATTGGGAATGAAGATAAAAAACAACCATGCTGTTGGTTGAAGACCTGTTCTGGCCTCTGTTAATGAGAAGAGGCTGCATTTCACTCATAGTCGTTGGCTCTGAAACTGGCCATGGTCCATGCCAGGTAGAGCTCTGCCAGGGGAGACGCTTGTGTATTGTTCTCCATCAAAGGCTGCTGGAGAGCCTTTGAGGAGTTGCCTTGAGGCTGCTGGAGAGCCTCAAGGCAACAGCATTCTCAAATTCACCCCCCTGGAGGCTGAATCAGCATAGGCAAGAAAGGTTCTGTAGCAGAAAGATCATCCACTGCTCTTTTCTTGAGGATCAGAACTGTCTTTTTCCTTATGAACTCTTTGGTAGATGTGGAGGCATCAAAGCTGGTGAACTGGTTGCGAGATCCCATAATGGAAAACTGGGAAACAAGTCATGAATTGTTCAGCATATAGAGGTGGTGCCTACCTATGGCAAGCTTATTGTCCTGGCCTCTTCAGCCTTTAGAAGCCTCATGAAATAAATATAAATTGCTCACAGAGCAATGAAAACAGGCAATGCAATAATGATATACATACTAGGAGATGTCCTTTAAATTTCCCCTCTGGTTTGCTGGATAATGCCTTTATGAATATTTGTAATTAATGGTAAGAGTTGAACTGAATATTTCCTAGTGACAGAAAATCATTTTGAGCTAGGCAGTGTTTTTTGAAAAAGAAAACTGTGATGCATCTGCCTGGAGTACATGTGCTTGACTTAGGCAAAGCAAGCCAGGCAGGTGTGCACCCCATGGGCTAAGTGTCCAATTTTGGCATGTGCATGGTGGCTGTTAGCTGGCCCTTGCTTTGGCCACTCAGCCTCTGAGGGCTCAGAGAGCTTGGCAGGGATCAGGACCTGCTCTGCTCTGCTCTGCCAACAGGGCTCACACTTGGCATTTTGGAAAGTTCATCAGTCAGGCCTGAAATTCTGTGTGTGGATATAAGATAGTGGGAAAAGACAACTGTGGAACGTGAAACTCTAAAAATTTTGCCCTTTCAGCCAAAATACTCTTTTTCAGCCAGCAGCAAACTGAGCCAACGTCCATGGCCCCTTGCTTATGAATGCAATCCTAAGGGTTAGGCAGGCAAAAAAAAAAAATTCTGCAATAGTCTGCCAAACTTATTTAAAGCAACCGGGACTCTCGCCGCCTCTTGCAAGTCACTTGAAACACGAACATCCTCAGTGGTTTTCATTGTGGGAAAAATTTTACAGGGAAGTGTCCAAGCAATGCCAGTTTTGGACCTTGGAACAAACTTGTCTCAAACATTTTTCATTTGTAGCAGAGCTACACTAGATCACAAGGGACCTAAGGATGGAAACTCAGTTTCAGTTGGTTACACGGAGCAGTGAGCTGAAGCCTGGATGGCAGCTCAGATATTGAAGGCTGAGAAGAATGAAGTAGGATTTGGTTTGGAAAAATATGGATTGGATTTAAAGAGGTGATACCTTGGTGTTTGTCTTGGAAAACATGCAACACCGAACAAAAACAGAATAAAAACTTCTCTGAGAAAATGTATATTATTCAACTATCTAGAGCATTTTTATTGACAACTTTTAAATACAAATATGCTTGTTCTGGAGTGTTTTAAGATACTTAATAGGTGTTTATGCAGTTGTGCTCCAGAGGAACTGAGGCATGGAAAACTATGTTGAATGTAACTATCTGCATTGTGATAAAAATATGGTATTTCCAACCACCCTACATGCTTCCATCTCAGAGAAGAGTTGCTGGACATACCATGTCAACCTATGGAAAGCCTCTCATTTTCTGCCAGAATAGTGGAGGGACTCCTGCATGGGCAAGTTTCCTCGGCACCTTTTTTTTAATCCATCTAGCAGAATATACACAAATCTGCCCAGCTAAGATATTCTCCCACCCCTCTGGACTTATGTGCTCTGCACGCTGGCTGATGTTCAAACTGGGAGTGCTTCTGCAGGGTCTGCTTGTCAGCGAGCTTAGCTCTGCAGTGTAACCCCTGGGGAACCACAGAGATAAGAGAGCTTCTACCCCTCTGGTCTTTGAGCCTCCCATCCAGCTTGCCTTTTCCTTTGGTGCATGACTGTCTTAAACAAATGTGACAGAGACTCCTGACATTATTGCCCAGTGCTGCTGGGCAATGCTGGTCATGTGGTGCTCTAAAACACTGAAGGAGAAATCAGATCATTGAGGCACCTTCAGCTCAGCAGAAGCTCTGGAGCCTTCCAGGAAATATTTCAGTGAAGCTGAGGTGATGGGTAGAAAAAGACAGCCAGCCTGAGGAGGGAAGAAAGACATATTTTTTGTTATTTTAAACACATGTATTTGTCTTGATTCATAATGGGAATCTGGGTGGGGAGCACAGCTGGGAGAACAGAGGGAGAGGCTTATTTTTATTTTGAAAATATGTGCTAATTGTGGCTCAAAGCAGGGAGAGTATGGGGACAGTGGGACAGTGCATGATGAAGAAGCCACCTGCAGTGAAGGTGGGGAAGGAAGAAAGTTTTTAATATCTGTCAATTGAAAATATATGTATTTCTTCTCTAGTGACTGAACCACAGCTAGGCAGGCAGCCTCAGAGCACTAAGTAACTCACATTCAACTCTGCTTCTGGCAACAGCTTTTATGGCTCGGTTCTAGCACCTTTTATTCAGCCTTGTGTGAACAACTGGGTTTGGGTGTAATTAAATGTTTCAGTCGACCCAAAACTGAGTTTGCTTTCACTCAATCTTCTAAGAAGTATATTCTTTTCCTTTCAGGCATCAATTTGTATTATTTTTTTGTGTTTGTCTAAAGCCAAATAGTAGAAATGTAGAGGCGTGATTTATGCATGCAAGAAATTGGAAAAAAATTTCTTCCTTTCAGTAATGAAAAATATAGTTATATCCACACCACTCTTCCATGTTGTAAAAAAACTCTCTTTAAGCCTTCTACTTTTTGGGAGACTTTTGACACCAGGTCATGGGTGATTCTGAGAGGCAGGGTATCTGGCCAGGGCTCTGTATTAAATATCTGACTACATAATAGTATTGAAGCTGATAAGCAGCCAGGCACCCAGTTGCTCCACATGTTGGGTAAATGTGCAAATGCTCTTTATGTCATTGACTAAGGCAGAGCTTCATCCAAAATAGATTGGCTTCATCAAGAGAGATTCACAGAATTGTGTTAAACTGTCTGGCAGAGATAGTTCAAACAGCAACCCACGGATTACTTGAATTAATAGATTAGTTGCTGCTGGTGTGAATTTTTTGGAGCATTGCTTTATTTTCACTAATACCCAGAATGTAAATGTGTGTCACGAGCAGAATGCAATCTGAGGGCCTTAGATATACTCTTGTGGAGCTGTGCTGGAAGGGTTCTACCACAAAGGACAGGACACACATCTTGCTCTGCAGAACACCACATAATCTCTAATGGGCCAAATATTTCTGAAATACTAAAAGAACTTCCACAATTTCCAAATACTATTCTAGTTTTCTCTCAACCTAAATGATTCAGCCCTGCTCATCTGTAAGTGGGTCTTGGGCCAGTGACCCTCAAGATGAAATAAAGCAGGGGTTTTTTTGTTTAGCTTCTTTTTAATTTTTTGGGCAGCTAAAAAAGAAAAAGGGCAGAATAAGTCCCACTTCTGCTTTTACCTTTGAAAAATCCTGCTGTGATACTAACTGTATTGTTTAGATGTCTAATAGCTTTGAAATCTACTCCTAAAATGCTTCATCTTTTATGCAGCAAAATGCAGTATTCTATGGCTTCCTGAATGAGAAAAAGGTGCATTAAGGAGCAGATGAAAAGTAAAATTTGGATTGCTACTCTCTGAGTTTTAAAAACCAAGAGGGAGTTTTGGTGAGGAAGGAAAGAATGAAAGGAAAAAAATGTCAGGGATACAGTGATATACTCTGAGTCTATGGCCAAGATTTCCCTACTCTCCCACTCAAACAAGAGTTCTCATTGTCTGGGTTTTATGTGAATTATTATTAACCACAACTTGACTTCTCTATTCAGCTTACCCACTAAGCACACTCAACAGCCTTTGAAACACTCATAACTTGCCTGTGTCTAGTGGGATAATTTCAGTATGAAAAACA
>WAAG01088378.1:3953-91660 GCA_013390105.1 Tichodroma muraria | reverse complement strand
GAGCCTGAAGTGACGGTGCCCTCAGGAGCCACCGAAGTGGATGTGTCTTTGCCTGCCTCTGACTTCCAAGCACCGAGTTTTGATATTGTTCTTGATTCTTGCACTTGTAAGGATGAGGATATTGATAAAACTAAAGCTTCTGTATTTAGAATTCCTATCCCTTCTGTTTCTAAAAGTTTCAAACCTCATGCACAACAGCAATCTGGATTTGATGTTTCTTCTTCAGAAACTCTTTGTTATTCTTTAAGAGAGGAAAGTTCTTCTGTTCCTTCTGAGTGTGTTGGATCTCAGCTTTTGCCTGATATTAAGGGAGAGAGTGCTTCTAAACGTACCAAATTCAGAGTTACCAGCATTGGTTTCTCTAAAGCTGAATTGACTTCATCTAAAATTGATCTGGATTCCTCATTACAGAAGGGGGATGTTACTCTTACGAAATATGAAATTAATCTTACAGAATCTCAATCAAAAATAGCATCTCTTGCTGATGAAAATCTTTCAGATTTTGAAATTTTAAGTGAAGATGTTTCTGATGAGCAAGGAGGCAGCTGCAGGGCAAAAGCAACATCTGCTGAAATATCTCTGGTTGACACAGAGGTCACAGTTAAAATTCCTAAATTCCGAAAACCAAAATTCAGAATTCGATCCAAGGGCAAAGCATCTGAAAGTGGCATTGTTTTCAACGTGGAATCTGAAATGTCCAAGGGAAGAATAACATCTGATATGCCTGATCGTGCTACTGAAAAACCAGCTCAAATCTCTGATGCCCACATTGGTGTAAAGTTGCATAAGCCTTCACTTGAAGTTGTTTTGGATAAAACAGAAATGGATCCAAATCTCTTACCCATGGACGTTACCTTGCCAATATTAGAAGCAGAAATCCATGGCCCTGACTTAGAGTGTAAGGCAGAACAAGAAGTAGTTACAGCAGAGAAGGCTTCTGAGGAGAAAGAAAACAAACTTAAATCATCAAAATTCAAACTGCCTTCATTTAGGTGGTCACCAAAGAAAGAAGCTATTGCTCCTTCTCATGTTGAGGAACATCTGGAAGAACCCACTTTGTCTACTTTATCTGGAGACATGGGATCTCAATTAACTTTTCCTACTCCTGAGAATCAATACCTCCATGAGGAATTTGATACAACAGAAAAAGATGGTGAAAAGGCCAAAACCAAGAAGTCACAATTTACCAAGCCAAAGATCTCATTCCCTAAAGTTAAGGGTCAGAAAGTAGAGGTCTCTCTGCCCATAATGGAAACTGATGTTTCTGGACCCAAACAAGAAAAAGAAGTTGTTTCTGTTCAGAAATCTGAGAAAGGGAGTAGTGGAGAAGGGGTAGGACTGGGCATAAAAGTGCCAAAAGTTACAGTCCCAACTTCAGAATTTTCCAAACCAGAAACCAAAGCTCCCAAAACAGAGATGGCTATTAGCATGCCTACAGGTGAGGTCACAGTTCCTACCTGTGAAGCTGAGCTGACATTGAAATCAGCTGCTTCTAATGCCAGCCTCTCCACCTCAGGTATTAAGATGATACCTGAAGGTTCACATGAGGTGAAGAGTTGTGACAGAAGTGTTGAAAGAACATCGAGTGAAACTGCTGTGGGTGATGTAGAGATAAAAGCTGAAGGTTTTGAAGGGAAAACAAAAATGTCTAAATTCCAGATGCCAAAGGTAGGAATTTCACTTTCTAAAGGGAAAGGGTCAGAAAAGGATGTTGGCCAATCCAAATCAGAAGTCAAGGTTCCCCAACTAAAAGCAACGGTAGAAATATGTGACATTGCTGTTGAAGGACCAGACTTGGAGGTAGAATGTGGCACAGAAAGGGAGACTTACAGCCCTGAAGCCAAAATTACCAAAACTGACAGTAAGGCATCAGAGGTGCATGTTCACCTCCCATCAGCTGACATTTCTATTCCAAAAACAGACAGTGATATTCAGGATTCAGTTGCAGCAGTAAAGATCAAGGGGGAAATAAAGCAAGATGGAGATGGAGAAGAGAAAGAAGGACATTTCAAAATGCCAAAATTCAAACTTCCATCCTTCAGTTGGTCACCAAAGAAGGAAGCAAGTGTTAAATCAGATTTTGGAGCAAATTTGGAAGACCAAAAGCTGGCTGTCATGTCAAGCAGAATAGACACAGAAGTGAAAGGAACTGCAACTGATGATCAAGGTAGTGGGCCAAACCTTGATTTGGAAATATCTGCAGGAAAAGTTGAGCAAAAAAGTGCAATTAAAAAGCCTCAATTTGTCATGCCTAAAATTTCACTCTCCAAGATCAAGGTTCCAAAATCTCAGTCTCATTCACCAAAAGTTGAAGCTGATGCTACTCTTCCTAAAACAGAAATAGAAGGTGATGATTCAATTAAGATACCTGATATTGAAAAAAGTCATCCTGAAGGGATTGAGGAAGGGGCACAAATAAGCATAAAACTGGCTGACACTACTGTCCACACTCTGGAATTTTCCAGAGTAGAAACTGAAGCCTCTAAAACTGAAATAACAGTCAGCTCAGCAAAGATTGATGCTTCTTTGACTCCCTCAGAGGGGAGTTTTCAACAAGTTGACCTAAAAATAAGTTCTACCAATGAATGTAACATTCAGAAAACAGGTATTAAGCTCCCCAAAGGAGAAGCTTCAGTTGATTTGAAGAGCCCTGATATATTAATAGAAAGCTCATCAGTTGTGGATGGAAGAAAAGGGAAATTGCAAGGTCCTGAAGGGAAGATTAAAATGCCCAAATTCCAGAAGACAAAGTTTGGAATCTCCCTAACAAAAGGGAAAGTCACAGAGACAGAGATCAGCTCTTCAAAAATAGAAGCTGAGCTACCCCAGCTAAGAAAGACAAACGAAATTGCTGACATTGCTGTGGGAGTTCCAGCAGCAGAATTTACACCTGGTAGGTCAGATCCTGGAGTAGTTGATGGTAATATAGAAACACCCCAAGCTCTGACGGGTGGCATTGAAGATGTAAAGGTAGACGTAAGCACCCAGTCAGTGTCTAAACCAAAGACAGAAGGAGTTATTGAGAGTCTTGAGGAGAAGGAAATCAAATTAAAAGAACATGAAATAAAAGTTGAAGAAGTTCAGACTGAAGAACATCAGGGATGGTTTAAAATGCCAAAATTCAGAATACCTGCATTTGGCAGGTCATCCTTAAAGGAAAAAAAAAGTGATGCTGATATTGAAAGAAGTATGGAAAAAGCTCAGGCAACTATTCCTTCTGCTAAAGTACAAACTGAAACAAGTATTCCTGAAAATACCTTCTCATTACCACATGCAGTTGCTGAAATTACTGTTGGAAAAGAAGGGATTCAAAAATTAGGAGATTCTGTGAAGAGTACTGATGTGAGCTTGCCAAAGATGGAAGGAGATATTTCATTATCCACAGAAAGAACAGATAGTAGAGTGAATATTCCAAAAACTGAAACTTATGCAGACGTAGTTAAGCACAGTGCTGAAGGACATACTTCAGAAATCACAGTGTCTGCAGCAGAATTGTCTAAATCATACCCAAGTGCTTCAGAAACTGACAAAGACAAGAGTTCAACAAATAGGTTTCCTACATGTACTCTGACGTTTCCAGAGCATAAAGGCAAATCACAGGATACAGAAGTCCCAAAAGTAGAAAGTTCCATGAAGTTAGAGACATCAGGGGTAGGATGCAAACCATCATCAGCTGAAATTACTCTGGATGCAACACAGAAGAAAATAGATGTTAGTCTTCCAAAGGAAGAGATGGATATTCAAAATAAAGAGGCAGCAATTAAAAAAGGAAAGATAAAGGGTGAGGTGAAAATTACAGGAAAAGGTAATGAAGAAAGTCTATTAAAAAGGACTACATGTGAATGGCCTACAACAAAAGGATCAGAAGATGGTACTTATGTTACTGCTAAGCTGGAGGATCTAAAGGTAGAAGTTCCAACAGTGAAGACGGATGTTAAAATTACTGGAGTAGATCCTGAAATGAAATTTCAAGTGAAAAGTGTTGAAAAGGATGTGTCTGCAGAACTGAAAGTGCAAGTAGAAGACAGAGCAGAAACAAGTAGAATTAAAGCATACAAGTTTAAGATTCCAAAGTTTGGAATGTTGCATTCAGAAACGAAGGGATTTGAAGATGATACCAATTTGTCAAAGTCAGAAGCTGATTCAGCACCTAAAAGTGAAAGAGGCACAGCAGAAATGCAGTTACAAAAACCAGAAGGATCAATTGGCCTGAAAAGTCCAGCTCTAGATCATATAGAAGCATCTACCAGAATAACAGGGGAAACAGTGGACCAAACACAAGGTATCCCAGAAGTAAGTATAAGAATTCCCAAATTAAAAATACCAAGATTCACTTTCAGAACTCTCCCAATTGAAGCTGATGTTTTACTGTCAAAGGTAGTAACAGATCCAAAGGGATCAAGTACTGACATTGAAATAGTGCAACTGCAAGCAAGCTCTGCTATCCCTGAAGAAACACCAGGAGCTCTAGAGGGGGGTATTCAAAAAGCAAAAAGTAAAATTTTAATGCTGACTGAACCTGACATTAAAACAGCACAAATGACAGCTACCATAGAGTCCTCCCTTTCAAGTGCAGGGCAAGACATTCATTGGTCTTATATAGAGGGCCAAGAAGTAAGTGAAAAAGTAGAACCTGAACATGTTGCTATTGAGCGGTGTGAGATTTACACTACTGAAATACTGAAAGAATCAGAGATTCTGTCATCAGAGGTCAAAACTGCTACTTTGGGATTCTCATTGCTCAAGGCGAAGTTGCCTGAATCACACAGCGATTTAGATGTGCTGGTCCAGCAGCCATCTCCAACGGGAGGTGCATCCATGAGAAAACCTACAGGTGCTGGTGAAAGCTTTGGAGTAGCAGCACAGAGAACTGGCAGTGCTGAGCTTAAACTGTCTGACAAACCACACTGTGAGTCTGAAGAATCTAGAGGAAAAGTAACTTTGACAAAGTTAAAAACATCTGCTGCTGAAGTAAAGTGTCCCAGTAAACTTGAAGAGAGTTTTCCTGATAAATCACCAGAGAGAATAACTGCAGCTCCTCTCTCTAAAGATGAAGATGTAGTTGAAGCAATGGAAGGTGAAGAAAAAGACATAACCAATGAGAAAGAAAAGACTGATAGTAAAAGATCCCCTGGAAGACTCAAATTTTGGCTTCCAAATATTGGCTTTTCATCTTCTGGGGATGAAACAAGCACAGATGCAAAACCAGAAATAAAAAAATCAATCCCAGAAGATGTGGAGCCTGCTGACACATCAGATGATTTCTCTAAGCAGGCTGAAAAAACTGGATGGTTTAGATTTCCCAAGCTTGGTTTCACATCTCCTTCCAAGAAGGCTAAGTCTGTTGAAAAAGAAGAGGTGGGTCATAGAGAGGGGAGACTCTCAGATGAAGATAGCCCAACAGATAAACCAGATGTGTTTTTTGATGCACAAGAAACCTTATCACCTAGAGAAATAGGAGAGGGTGAAAAAGCTGAAACTGATGGGGCCTCTTCTATCGTGACATCTTCAGCAAGAACTGAACTAATCTTGTTGGAGGAAGAAAAAGATAGTAAATCTAATATTGTTGGAGATACAAGCAAATGAAGGTTGTATCTTCTCAATCCTCAATGAAAACAAAATCGTCCATATGTACAGAAGAGAATGTTTTCCTAATTTTCTACTAACTGAAAATTAAAACCCAAGGCTGGTATTCGTGGAAATACTTGAACAGAATTTATTATATTCAGATTTTCGAGTACATGGCTGTACTAGATTGTACACTAATAAAAATATTTAAAAATAATTATTTCTTCATATCTACCCCCAAGGACAACAATTATGACAGGTGCAGAGGAGCCCATAGTTTGAGCAAACTCTGAGTACATACCAGAACCGTGAAAGTAAATCATTGAAAGGCTCAATGATAGCAAAAGACTTGTTAAAGAGGCTTCTCAAAACACACCAGTTATATTTAGATTATAGATTATTTCCAGAATGGGTTCTAAACTAGTACTATGAGAACTGTACTGACCTGTTTAGATCTTGGAACTTTCTGATCTACTTTTGCTTTGTTATTAAAATGTTTTTCTTTATTTCAGCTAAGGTAGTATGTATATTCCACAAACATTTAAAATATAAAATAAAAATTAAATACTAGTGTAGAGAGACTAATACTTTGCCTCTTCCTCTCTTCTCATCTTTTTATTATTGTGGTGGGTCATATTTAACCTTATAATAATTTAAAATAAAACAGCTAAAACCAACAGAATTGTTTCAAGACCAAAAAACATGTAACTAAACTGTGTATGTAAGATACCAGAATAAAACATGCTTACAAAGAGCATTATTCAAATGTGGATAAATAAATTTTAATGTATATACTTATGAGATAGTTAAATGATCTTAGAATGATCTGCCACACTGGTGGAATTGCTTCAGAGATTTTCTGGGAAAGGAGATGTATATAATTATTTGCTCCTTTGTTTATATTAATGCTTCTCTCAAGTGCACAATGAAAACCAGAGTGCATATGCGACAGCCTTCACATGTACCATTAAACCACTGTCTGTATTCTTAATTCACAATAAACTCACCATATGAATAATAACTTGAGTAGCGTGAGTTACTGACATTTCTGATTTGGAAAATCCCGGCTTAAATTTGCAAAATTTTGCATGTACTTCACTGTCTGCTGAGGTGGATGCTTAATGGCAGCACAGTTCCTAAATATAGGGGTAATGGAGACTTTTCACTCATTATAATGTCAGGCTGAATCATAGAACATGCTGAGTCGGAAGGAACCTGTCAGGATCCTTGAATGCCACTCTTGGCCCTGTGTAGGACACACGAAGGCCCACACCCCGTGCCTGAGAGCATTGCCCAAAGGCTTCTCAAACTCTGTCAGCCTTGGGGCTGTGACCACTGCCCTGGGGAGTCTGTTCCAGTGCCCAACCACACTCTGGGTGAAGAACCTTTTCCTAACTTCCATCCTTAACCCCTCATCATTCAGCTCCAGCCATTTCCTCAGGTCCTGTTACTGGCCATGAAAGTGAAGAAATCAGTACCTGCCCCTCTGCTTCCCCTCGTGAGGATGTTGAAGGCCACAATGAGCTCTCCCTTCAGTCTCTTCCAGGCTGAACAGACCAAGCGACTTCAGCCACTCCTCATACAGCTTCCCCTTCAGACCCTTCATCATCCTTGTGGCCTCCTTTGGACGCTCTCCAATGTCTTTTTTTTTATTGTGGCACCTAAAACTGCTCACAGGACTCCGGGTGAAGCTGCCCCAGCACAGAGCAGAGCAGGACAATCCCCTCAAATCCAAAAAAAGCATTTTCCCAGGAGACTTTACTCACTAGCTCCCTGAGCAACCTGAAGTCAGCTCTCCTCCTGTCCAGAGTTGAAGTTTTGCTGTCCCTTTTCCTCCTGTCAACAGAGATTTTAAACTCAATTTCTTTGTGGCCTCTGTGGCCAAGACGGCTGCAATCATCACTTCACTCATGAGATCCTCTCTCCAGAAGAACAAGTGCAGACATGCTTCATTATGTAGTTTCCTCATCCTGTATTTCTCCATATTTTACATAGTACAGGAAAGCAGACACAGCAAAACACTTAGGAAATGGGTTGTAAGTGAAGTGTACTTGGCTGTCTAACCACCTGTAGATTGAGATGTTCTTCATTTCTACATCATAGAATCATAGAATGTTAAGGGGACAGAAGGAACCTTAAAGATCACCCAGCCATGGGCAGGGACACCTTCCACTGGCCCAGCTTGCTCAGAGCCCCAACCATCCTTGAACAATCCCAGGGATGAGGCAGCCACAGCTGCTCTGGGCAACCTGTGCCAGGTCCTCACCACCCTCACAATTAAGATTTTTTCCTTATGTCTGATCTAACCCTGTTTCACTTTAAAGACGTTTAGAATAGAACAGAGTAGAAGTTAATTGAAGGGAGCCCACAATGATGATTCAGTCCAATTGCTTGACCACTTCAGGGATGACCAAAACATAGGAAAAATATTGAGGTTATTAAGGGCATTGTCCAAATGCCTCTTGAACACTGACAGGCTTGTGGTATTGAACACCTCTCAAGAAAAGTTTGGGTTAGTGTTTGACCACTCTCTTGGTAAGGAAATATTTCCTAGTGTTAACTCTGAACCTCCCCTGATGCAACTTTGAACTATTCCCACACATCCTATCACTGGATACCAGGAAGAAAGAACTGGCACCTCCCTCTCCACTTCCCCTCCTTGGGAAGCTGCACCACCGCAATCCACCCTGCAACTAAAGGTGGCTTTTCTGGGCCTCTACAGAGAGCAGAGGTCTGTGAGTCAGTGCCCACAACCCAAGAGCTATCCTCTAGGGATTGTGGAGGTATTCATGACTGTCAAGAAATTAGGTGTACCCTGATATGGCATAAATGATGAAGTACATGAAATGTTTTCTCAGTACCTGGATGAAAGCAACAAAGGTATGTTTTATCTGGAACAACTGGGAAAGGAAAATCCTGGTAATGGCAGGAGAAATGAGAACAGATAATACTAAAGCTTTTGGACCAAGCTGGTGTCTAATGTGAGAAGGCAGGTGATTTTGTGGTTTTGTCAGTACTCATAAGCCATGGAGCCAGCTAGGTTCTGTCTTGCTGTCACCTGCACTGCTGTCACAGCACTGTAGCCAAAAGGCACTGCACCAAACCAAGAGCTTCCAGAGGTGATCCTGCTGGGACAGCAGTGCAGCAGCTCCTCCTGAAAGCCACTCTGGTAAAGCAGAGCCAATTCTGCACACCTTGTAATCCCTCATAACACAGGTACCTGAGATGAGCTGATCAGAGGAGAGTATCCATGCTCAAGAGCCAAAGCAGTGACTTTTTTTAGGCGTGAATAAACCAATACTGACAAAAATCTGAACAGCCTGCAGTCAGACTAGAAAATCATAGAGTATCCTGAGTCAGAAGGGACTCACAAGGTCCAGCTCCTGGCTCTACACAGTTCAACCCCAAGAATCACACCACATCTCCAAGAGTGTAGTTCAAATGCTTCTTGATGTGACAACTTTTCTGAGGAGCCTTTCCACTGCCCAGCCACCTTCTGGATGAAGAGCCTTTTCCTAATAGCCAATCTGCCCAAGGATTATGCTAATAAATGCCGCTGGAGGAGCCAGGTTACATCTGGTACAGTCCTTAGCTTGGAGAAATCACAGTCTAAATGAAAGAGATAAGTAAGAGATGAATGGATAAGGACTTTTATTAACCCTGTTTCATAAATGGAAATTAATTGAGACTCAAAGTCTGGTTATAACTTACATGATATTTTACCTTTCTAACAGAAAACAAGCAAATAAGAATCAAGGTATGAACAGGCTTCAGAAGGCTCACAAGAAATCAGGAAAATAATCTCAAGTTCCTCTTAGATCCAATTCATTGTACTAATTGTAAACTCCCCCCTCACCTCTTCATATGTAGAGGAAAACAAACAGTGATGTCAGTAGAGAAAAAAGAAGAGCACTTTCCTAAGCATGTATTTTTCGTTTATAAGCCAAACCTTAACCCACCTGAAGATCATGTGGCCGTAAGAAAATTCTGTCAGCTAGTCCAGAAACTCTGTCCCACTGAGCAACTAATCCAGCACTGTCAGATTTGAGCTCACAAGTAAAAGAGAAAGAAGTTTTCTTCACTCCTGCAACACCTATCCCTGCCAAAACAGAAAAACACAGCTTGGAGTGCCATCTAGAGGAATGGGCTCCTCTACAGAAAATTGTTTTGTTGGTTGAAGATGTAGCGTCTCACAAAGATTTTCAAGCTAATTCTAGTAAGGAAATAGGGGTGAGAGCACGAAAAGCACCTGCATATTCCTCAATATTTTGGCATGTATGTGAATACTCCCAAAATTTCAATTATATATGTACATGTAACTACACGTCTTAAAAAATCTGCCACAGTAACAAGAAGCATTGATTTGTAATGATGGATAAGACACTCCAAGGAATCTTGTAAGTGTCTGAAGAGATAGCTAAGGAGCAGTCTGGAAACTAAAAACTGGAACATTGATGGGGGTCACCTCTGGAAGTCCTCATTTGTATGGGGATTTTTGTGTATGCTCAGCCCTGGCAAGGCTCATGGAGCTCCAGCCCAGTGTCACACACAGCACTCACAGCTGGAGCACGTGCCCTGCTCTCCTTCCCTGTCACTTCAGAAAGTCACCCAGGGCAGAGCTATGGTGGATACGGATATCAGGCACCAGATGGCTCAGGGCTATGGTCCCTGAGTGACTGCAGGAGGAAGGGCAGCTCAGAGACAAAACACTGCTCAGGGCCAGCACCAGGGCAGCCCAGGAGGAGCGAGGAGGCTCTCCAAGCACTGCCCACAGTGCAGGTAGGATGCCCTAGCCACGACAGCACCCTGGCATTAGCTTTGCCCTGCTCCCCCATCCTGTTTGCTGCATGAGACCGACACCCAGACATTCAAACATCCCCAGCACTCAGGGTTCCAGGGCAGCTGATCTGGCAACCGGCCCAAGGTTTAAATCCCAGGCATTTATCTCTAGCAGCTAGCCTCAACACTTAGAAGCAGGTATTTCTCTGTATCTCTAATTTCTAAATGCTTTTTAAAACCTCCCCTTGTAGGTGATCATATACATGGCTCAAATGTTAAGGTGGCCAGCAGTTTATTAAAGATGTTTAAACACATGTAAGCAAACACTGTTAATGCAACATTTAGGTTGAAATATATAGGTTTCCAAAGATAAAATAGCACAGCAATAATGATCTGTGTCTCTGATGTTTGCTTTAATGCCAGACAGCTTGTCATACAACAATGTGTGCATTGCATTAACTCTGCAATGGTAATCACGAAAAAATCGAGCATCACACATTGACTAATGATTTTGCAGGTAGAGTCAACTATCAGAAGTTCTCATGTCATCAGTGTGGATGCCATGAGGAAGTGATTTCTTTGGCAAAGACAAAAAGAAGAAAGTTCCTTTATTTGTACATGAACAAGATTCAAATACATTTTTTTATTTCTATTTTAAAAGTACATTTCAATTCACTTCAGGGTCTGTCTCCCAGTTACAGTCTTTCTGTCCCTGCACATCTTCCAGATTCACTGCATATTTGGAATTCCAGTCTCGATCAAAAAGATCTTTCAGCTGTTCCTGGATAGGTTGTTGCCTTCTTTGCAGGTTGGTCGAATTCTGTTTGATAATTAGTCCCACGCCAGCTGTATCAGTGAAGTAGTTTTCTGACCAATTGGAAGTCCCTATGCAATGGAAAAGTAGCTGATTAGAAAACATTCATTTCCCAGTGTTCTGTTTGATCTCTGGGCTTTGGTGATTTGCTCTATGACTGCAAATCTCATTAGGACCAACGAGGCAGCAAAAATCAGGTCAACTCCTTCTTATGCCAGACCTCAGGTTTTGAAAACTTGGTATTAACTGCAACCCTGAAGGTTCATAACCTTCTGATTCATTACAGCCTGGGACAGAATGCACAAATCTACTCATAAACATGGTAATAAAGTGCAATATTTTAGTATTAAGAGGGGTAAAAGCCAGTGTTTGACATGGGTGTCTGTGTTTAAAGGAAGAAGTCTTTAATGGACTTAATTCTCTTCACTTGTTAAAGGAAAACAAAAGGAGAAACTGGACTCTTGATCAATAAACCCTCAGGAGCTGTTCTGAGCTTGACATGCAAAGTCTGCTTCTAAACCAGGCAAAGCTGGGAATCCCACTGCAGACATTGTCTAGGGCTCTCTCCAAAGCTACCTTAATTCAGAAAATCGAGCACTGTGAAAAATATGCATTTTATCACTTATGCACTTCCCCTCGTGATCACCTTAGCTAGAAAAATCTGTCCGTTCCAGAAGGTGCTTAGACATGAAAACAAATTATCTTCATATCTGCCTTCAAGTATAAAACAAGTTATTAAAGTACTGAAGGCAATTGGAGCTGTAAACCCTCAGCCAGTTGGAAGATCAGGCTATTTGCTGGTGTGTATTGCTGGGAGGATGAGCTGGCTGAAATGACAGAGCACTTTCACATCCCCTTTTTGAGGGTTCCTAATAAAAGAGTGAAATGCAAACACCATCCCGCTTTCAGGAACAGCGCACAGTTGACATTACTGTTTTCTCATTTCCTTTCCTAGAGTTCTGTTCAACAAACAGTGCATAGAATTAATTCCTCCCAGCAGTTCCTTTTTATTAGAGCACAATAATGTTATATACTGGAGCACCAGCTATCCCTGTGTCATTCTGAGCACACAGGCTGTGGAATTCCCACTGTGCTTGTCACAGGCTGTGCACTCAGCTTTGTCATGCTCTGCTCCTAATGGTTCACAATCATATGAAATAATCTCCTACTGAACCTGACCTACATTATTTTCTCCCCTTCACATCTGTACTTCCTTACCTAGGACAGACTTTGCTTTATATGGCAAAATGAGGTATTTTTTGGTATTGAAGCAGATCCTATCTCAGTCCAGTAGATCTGGAGATACTGAAAGTACTTGGAATAATGGAATACATACCGATGTAGGCTACTTTATCAGTGACCATGTATTTGTTGTGATTCACTCTCCCATGAGGAATATTTGTGTGATTCAGAACAGGAACAATGAAGAGTTTCTGGAGGGTGAGAAATTAAAAATATTAACAGAAATACTAGAGTGAGGAACGGGCTTCATGATTGGACAGTGCATGTTTTCTACAGTTTCAAAGAATAGAATAGTATGGGGAGAACAGAAGAGAAAATACTGCACTCTGTTATTAAATAGACCATAGAAGAGATTTTACTCCTATCCAAGAAAACTAGCAAATAATACTTCCACTATACATAAAACTGGATAAGCAACTGAGATCAGATACAGATAATGTTTGCCTCACAATGTTCCATTAGTGGCACTGCTATTATCATTACAGGGCAGACAATTAAATGCAGTTTTAGGCAGCTGTTTAATAGATCTGCATTTACCACTGATTGCTGCTCTTATTTTGTGCGAGAATGGGCTGATCACAGACACAAGGGATACTGCAGGCAACTATAATGCCTAACTTTTTAATGTTAACTCTTACCAAAATCTGCATTTCCTTTTTTTTTTTTCTTTTTTTTTCTTTTTTTTCTGAAACCCACTCCTCCTTCTGTGGTATCTCTCTGTTGTGATTAATGCATTGTGTTGGGAGCATCCACACCATCCCCACTCCCCTTGATGCATTCCAGCTTAATGCCTATGGCCTGTGTGCAATATTTAGTGTTCAAGAATAGATCTGTCTGTATAGGCAGAGAGCAGAGCTCTCAATTTTAAAAACTGATAGCAATTAGACCAGTTTAACATATTCCATGCAGGAAAAGATCTCTCAGAGGAGCACTAAGTTATCATATAAACTGTTACTGTCAGGGTGCTCAGCAAAAGCAACTGCCTGGATAATGTCTCAAGTGCCACAGCCAGGCACGTACCTGATACCATTAGTAGCTTGAAATAGTTACTTCCTCAAAGATTATGTATTGGGCCTTATTTTCACAAAAAATGGGAAGCAATCACAGCAAAAACTGACAACCTGCTTCTCTAAAAGCTAATACTTGTACACACAAACAGCAGCTTAGTCTCAAAAATCAGTGTGGGGCCATATCCTCAAGCTGTCTTTCCAAAATCAGGTTTCTTATTCATACCACGTCGACACTGATGTGGGCATGTGGGTTGTTGAGAGCACGCAGGGACCTCAGATAGGGGAGCATGGCTGGGTCAGTGTAGGCCCAGCAGCTGACCAGAAGCCGGACTTGCGCTCTGTGGTCGAAAGCCGCACGTCTCAGGGCGTTGTCGATGGCTGGCCAGTATCTGCAGAAAAGGAGGTGTGCACAAAAAGGGATATTCTTTTTTAAACAGCTCACTAGAAAGCTGTGACGTTAGACTGAGACTACGAGTGGTGATGCACAGCTGGGATTTCTGATGTCTAGTAAGTGAAGCAGTTGTGGCTTCTCTGGAGGTATAAACAAGGTTAGTGCCTCCTACCGAGTCTGTTCTTTTCACAGAACATGTTTTGAGACCTCCAGATTCTGCCAAATTGGGGTGAAATTCATCCAAAAGTTTAAAGCTGAGTAAAGTGCACATACACAGATACACACACAGCATGGTGCTGCCATGTTCATCTCCTTAGGAAACTAAAGATAACAATAGCAACTCCAGGGTAAAGCCAGTTCATACAGCGCAGAGTGAAAGAGGAAGTGCAGAGCCCAGAGGAAAATTAAGAACCATTTTGCAGAATGTGGCTTTTTCATGCCCCTGGAGACTGTTTCCAATATCTGCAGTGGTTCTGTGCCATCAGCCATTATGGAGAGACTATCCCTCCCCACCCCTCCCTGTCCTCGCTGTGTGTGCCCAAGGTAATGGACACAGCTGTGCTCTCCATGTACCATGAACATGGGAAAATCCATTTTCCTGACATTTGTGTTGGCTGTAGCTATGGGGAACATTTTTAACATCCTTCACCCAGCTACACAACACTAAGAACTGGACAATGTGCATCCCAGGGCTGGCAACTCCAAACAGCCACACGGCTTTTTCATTCTATGGAGTGTAACAAATGCTGCACGGAGGGAGACGAGCATATTTAGTACGGATTGGAGGGCTGATACAGAGAGAGGTCCAGCATTTGCCCACAGTCCCATGAGCAATGATGAATTAATTTGCCTAACTTAATCCTTTTGGTCTTATGTACAAAGGCCTGAATTCTCTAATCCCCCCCCCCGTGCATCGTCCTATTGCGATCAATGGCCTGGCCACGTGCTCTGAGGCTCAGGCTTGACTTATAGTTCCTGAAAAGATTGGAAAATCATGCTATTTGAAATGCAATTTTTGAATGGTTCCAACTTTTTAAATATATCAGTTTCTAGTTGATTAACACTCAGGCATTAGACAGCAGCTTTGTTCCCTCTGCCTCAGCTGCTGGAGGAACCTAACCTGAACTAATCAGCTTCAATTCATGGCACTACAGCTGGTTGCTGTGGAGATAGCCCGAGGCCCTGTGCCGCTTCCCCTGGGCCTTTCAAACTCTTGTTTGCATCTGATCAGCCCTAGAAGTCACAAACTGTGGATTAAGCCTTCAGATGAAGAATAAGGAGTACTAATGCACTCAATCCTAAGGGGGAAAAGAGACTTTCTGGGAACCTATTCTTGTCTAAAATCAGAAGATGAGAAACCCAAAGATTCAATTATACCACATAGAAACTGAAAATCCTCTGAGGTGTTTGATTTATTAAATATATCCTCCAAGCAGAAGCTAGTCTTGAGATTTTGTTTCTTGGACAGTAGAATTATCTGTGTCTCTCTATTATCCTGAAATCTTCCCTATAACACACCTATGCCCCAGCTGAAAAACAGAGGCTTTACACAGTTGTGACAGAGGACTTAATGCATGGCATCATTCTGGCTAAATGGCAGCCTAGAGCTTACCCTATTCAACAAGCCATGTTGTACATAATTCTTTCACTTGAACTTCTTTCTCAGATTATTTAGATGGTTGAAAAACTCAGAAATGTTGTAAGCAGATAATTCAGGGCACTTGGTTGCGTGTAAACTCCCTAATTCAAGCATATCTAAGAGGATTTGGGAGTCTTAGTTCTGCCCCATGACTAACTTTCTGTGCTACTCAGGTTTGGGTTCACGTGCAGAGTTCTGCTGTGACCCTGGGCAGTCTCTGGGACCATGGCAGTGGTTCACCACATGCAGGCTCAAGGCCAGGCTGGATGGGGCTTTGAGCAGCCTGGTCTAGTGAAAGGTGTCCCTCCCCATGGCACAGGAGGGGAGGAACCAGATGGTCTGTCACCCAGAGCATTCTGTGATTCTGTGATTACTCCAGATCACCACCATCACCTTATCTCTGAAGCTGCTGCTGGAAATTAGATGGAATTATTAAAAACAAAACAAAAGCCCCAAACAACAACAACAAAACCACCACCACCCCCCCAAAAAAACCAAACAAAAAACCCAGAAGTTTCTTTTAGAGGCTGTTTCAGCTCTCACTGCAAAGGTCAGGACAGTCAAGAACCACCCTCTAAACTATAGGTCAAGTGCCCCAAGCAGGAAATAGAGCAGGAAGTCAAGACTTCAGAAGTAAAGGACAGCAAGAAAGAAAAATGGGAGCAAGAAAGGAGAGCACACCAATGTTTTCTCTGAGAAATCTGATGTCAGATATATTTCTGGTGTTCCCTTTCCTCTCTCTATTCATAAAGCTGCTGTGTTGAACTTTGGAGGATGCTGGACCTGACTGTCCCTAGTATGGCATTTCACAGCTTTCCTGCTGTGTGTAGAGCACAGGAGGCTGCTTCAAAATGCCAGCAAAGCACACAAGTATTGGATATCATCCTTCCTGCAGCATCAGGGCAGGAATCACAGAATCCTAGAATTGTTAAGTTCTGGAAAAGACCTTTAAGATCATCAAGTTCAACTCTCAGCCCAGCACCAGCACCATGTTCACCCCTAGACCATATACTCAGGTGCCATATCCACAAAATTTTTAAACACTTCCAGGGTTGGTGGCTCCACTTATTATATCCACTTCCCTGGATAGGATATAATATATATCCTATATACAGGATATATATAATATATATATATTAGGATAGGCTATACATATATATCCTATATACAGGATATATATAATAATATATATATATAGAGGTGTTCCAGTACCTGACAATGCTTTCCATAAATTTCTTTTTCCCAATATCCAATCTAAACCTCCCCCGGCACAACTTTTCCATTTCCTCTCATCCTGTCCCTTGGTACCTGGGAGGCACAGTCTAGGGGATGGTTGTGAATGCAGAGCAAAGCCTCAGTTCTCTCCACTCTGAATATTTTCATTGCAGAAGGAGGGGAATCATATATTTTTTCTTTAAATAGTACAAGTAACTGATTTGCTCAGGATTAAAATTGTACCTTTTTGGATGAACAAAACGGCTGGTAGGGAAATATTCCATAACAGAAACATAGACAAACTTCTGTGCCTGACTGATAGTACTGAGTATAGCATAGAGGTCATGGGTGCGACCTTCTGGACAAAATGCTGGAGGGGAAGCCTGTAAAAAAGAATAAAACACTTAGATCAGTGATTTAATTTTTTTTTTTTTCTCTCAGACTGTGATCCATTTATGTTAAGATCTGTCTAGTTTTCATTAAAATAGCACAAAACATTTGAGATGGACCACTTTCTTTCCTCATGCCTTCCATAGCCTGCTGGGTCAGATACTTACTGATATATTGAGCCTACAGGTGATTAAAAGAGACCTGAGCACTGTTCCTGTCATACAATTTGGCAGTTTATGCTGGGTTTACCCCTATTCTTTGAATAGTTCCAGAGAAACCTAAGAAGCAAATTATTATCTACCCGGAACACGAGCAACTGAGGAGGACTGCTGAAGAAACTTTCCTGATCAATCTTTGAACAGTTTACAGTCTGTAATGTTATTTTCACACATACTTACAGAAAAATAGGTTTCTGTCAAGATTCCATTAAATTCTACTTCCAGAGGTCGATGATTGTTAATGTGGGTAGAATAATTAAGAGGCCAAGGGAATGGGATGGTGGCATTAGGATATCCAACATCCCAGTAGGTACTAAATGTTTTCCAAAGGTCTTTGGCCAAACAGCTGCAGTTATACATCACAGCACCAAGCTCCTTCACCTGCAAAGAGAGCAAGCTGTGTCACAGCCACAGAAGGAGCCACCTCCGGGGGTTCCTTTGCTGTTTCTTCTGCTCTGACAATATTTTACATCAATACAATTTTTCTTTGTTATCTGCTAGGACATGAATTTTCCCCCAGATCTTTGAATACGCAGCAGCTGAGGTTACCTGAGATAAAGATCTCCAGTCCATGTTTGCACTACCAATATATATGTGTTTCATGTCTACTATCCAGAATTTGCTATGCAACACTCCTCCTGTCAAACGTCCAAAATCAATCTTTTTCACATGAGCCCCTGAAGAAAGATGGGGAGGGGGAAGAAGAGTTTAGTTATAACATGGAGATGGTTCCTCAACAGCCAGAGCACATCCGCATGTCCAACTCTTGCAGGCAGTAACAACTACCAGAATTCACAAGCACTCATTCCTGGGAACAGAGTAACTTGAAAAAAAAATATGCAAAATGTGAACTTCCAGAAAATCCTAAAGAGCACGGTAACACAGAAAGAAAGCATGAACTAATGAGCAGATGGTGCTTGTCCCGTGAACCCGTCTAAGCACCAGAACAGGCCTTGGAGACCAGTTTCCTCCAGATGCCTTTTTGCAATACAGAAGCTCTGAGTGGATCACTGAAGGGAAATAATTACCTTTTTCCTCTAAAAGCTCAAGGTCCCTTGATTTTGTAGCCAGAGTTGGTGAACTTGCCGCAATATACAAAGAGACATTCCTTGTGAGTAACCTCTCAAACCTCTGCAGAATATCTTCACCCTGTGGGGTACATTGCAATTTTTTATATTTTGTTACAGAAGCTGTAGTAAGATGTATGCAAGCGCAGTGTCACTAAGGGGTAGTTCCTTTGAAGAGCCCCAGCACAAGGAAGGTCAGAAATTTTACCTATTTCAGTCTAACTTTACTGAAGGAGGAAAGTTGGAGTGTTGGAGTGTTTCCATGCTTCAGAATAGCATGGAAAACCTTTCTGGATTTGCAGGAGGAGTCAAGCAACGTCTCTGGGATTCAGACCACACAGCCAACCCGCCCTCTGCCACATGTACGTGAAAAACAACCACAGATGTGCTTGCTGTTGATTTTACATTACCTGCTTGGAAGAGGAGTCATTGACACTGATATCCTTCCCAGTAAGAGACCAATAGTAAGAAGCCACATGAACTTTTTCCTGGGCTAGATCAAGCAGTCTCATCCAGGCTTGGTACAAGGGTTTGGCTGCAGTGCTGTTTATCTCGAGGGGTAAATCATAAGGAACACTTTCCACAAGTTCAAAGCTGCAATGGCAATTTTGTATTGTGAAGCAAGTGACTGACCCCAACAGGACACCAGTTACCTGTCAGGCCGTACAGTTGGCCATGCTGGGTGTCAACCTCCACAGCAAACAAGATGAGGTGGGCCAACAGCCTGGGAATGCTCTCTACCCCTAGTTTTTATAGCCAGGTTTATATTGCTGTACAGTGTCCTCCCAAATTCAGCAGAAGGTTTTCTCAGTAGCCATTCTGAGCTTCTTATTGTACCATGCCTAAGATATGGAGAAAAGCAAACCCCCATAGCTGGATGTTGCCTGGGTACCCTCTTCACCTTCTCCCAGCACAGACATTCCCTGCCCCTCCAACCTCTAAGAAAGGCTCCTCTGCCAGCTGGGCCCTCTGCTCCTCCCACTGCTGCCACAAAAGGAGGATGGCTGGAGGCAGCTGAGGAGCAACCGAGCTGAGATGAGCATAGAAGCACGGGGCTGGGAGAGGAGCTGTGAAACTGCCCCTACTGCCCCTCGCAGCAGGCAGCTACCAATTACCCAATGCCTAAACTGCACCTCCACTCTTCCCAAATTAGTGGTGCTTCATCACTTAGGATACAGTGGGAAGAGAATAAAACCCATGCTGGTACTATCAGTACTATAACTATTTCTCCATCTGGTGATGACTTCTCCATGTGCCATCTAGCCCAGCTCACCTGCAGGAGTCATTGGACCTGTTGGTGCCCTCCTCAGTTATTGTGGTTCTTGGGAGATCTCCATAGAGTCTTTCTTCCTTTGGGAGATCTCTGTAGAGTCCTTCTTCCTCCTCCACCTTTCTGTAAATGCTGATAACTGCTGCTTCTTCTCCATTAGCATCAACTGTGCTGTCCACACTCATGAAGTAAACAGCCATCAGGACAAGACCAAGCATCAAAATTGCCCCTAAGATTTGAAACTAGAACAGAACCCACAGGGGAGAAGGTTTAAGTGATCACCAAGACACTGAAGTGCCAGCTAATGGATGACTACCTGTGCAGGTGAATAAATCACAATTTTTAAATAGGAGATCTACTTGCAGCTACTGCCAGTGTTCTTAGATGCAGCACTGAAAGTGAGGAACAACTATTCAAGTTCTACGTGGACAGGGCCCTGAGCAACCTGATCTAGTTGAAGATGTCCCTTCTCTCTGCAGGGGGGTTGGGCTAGATGACCTTTAAAAGGTCCCTTTAAACTCAAATGAGGTTCAGTGAAAAGGACCAAAACTTGCCAAAATTATTCACATTGAAATCCCAAAATCAGGGAAGAAAGGTAAACAAAGAGACAGGACAAGAAATTGAAGAAATGAAATGCTAAAAAAAAAGAGAAAATTCTGAAATTAAGTGAAAACAGTAAAAGCCAATGGGATGACATGAAGTGCAGGGAAATGGACCATAGCTTGCCCAGTTGATCCTCATTGAAATGGCAAGATTTCATTCCCTTTCCCGAAAGGAAATTCTTCATTTAGGGAAAGGGAATGAAATATTGAAATCAGAGAACCAAGTGGAACAAACAGTCTGGAAAGGAGATATAATCAAATAAAGTGCAATTGAAAAAAAATATATTACAGAAAATTTGGAAATGGATTGGTGTTGGTTTATGTGAAGACCATGATTTTACTTCCATATTTTGGTTTAATTTTTTGTGCCAACATATCAGTCTCTGGTTTTCTTCCAAACCTTGTGGTTAATTTGACATTGATTAGCTTTATTTTAGCACAGGACCAATGGATGCTCAACAAAATTTCTACCAAAATCAAAATAAGGAATTTGCTAACACAAGATTAGCTGTGGGATTAAGCCAAACATTATCATAAAAAGGATGTTTATGTTGCCAGGGGAGAAAAAACAGTTCAGAAAGTGTCAGAGAGACATTTTGTGGTTTCTAAACATGTTCTGGTTTTAGTCTTAGACCTCCCTTAATTGAAACTAAACAAATCTTGTTTATCCATGTGAACAGTATTCCCATGTAATTCTAGCGTGGTGAGTTATTTTCATTTCTCTTTTGCTGCACTTTCATTTTTCTTCCTGAATGTAGATGGGGGGAAAAAAAGGTAGCCTGGGTACCTGGTAGCTTCAGATCTGCAGTCCAGCCACTCACATGCTGAAAATTATAGTACCAGGCTCTAAATGCATCCCTGTACCAAGCAGGAAAAGACAACCAACCACACATGCAGATCTATTTCTCCCCAGTAATTATCATGCCTGGCTCCCCATGGCAATTCTTGGGAGCTGGAACCATACAACAGCCTGTGATAGGCAACATGCACTTCAGAGCTGAGCTTCTGAGCTTGCAGACAGGAGAATTTAGCCTGGGGGTGGTGGTGAGGTTGTAGCCATAAATCTGAGCCCCCAAAAGGGCACATGGGAAAAATACACAGAAACCACCTGCCTCTGAAAAGTTTCTATTTCAGTTTCTATGTGGCTAAAGTTTCTTGCTTTTAATTTTCTCTGCTTTTCTCAAAATCTAGTGCTGACATTAATTTCATTAAGGAAGTGACTTGAATGAAATAATAATTTTTAAGCTATCTACTTAAATTTTTGCCCTCTGGCTTGTTCTCCACCTCACCACAAAAAAAAAAACCTCACCCATTTTTAACAGTTCTGCATTTCATCACATGAACACATTAGCAAGACTTAAACAGGTTTTAGAAGACATTTCTAAGGTAAGAAATCTATTCTGAAGTCACATCATGGCTGTCACCATGCTACAGACTGTGATGTCCAGGTACTCTGGGCATCTGAATAAATGAGCAAATGAATACATGAATAAATGCTGTGCCAGTGGTGGAAGTGAGGCTGTTTGTACGAGCATGGTTTCCTTGTCCCGAGCCAAACAGAGCTGCAGGATTTATCTCCACATTACTCCCTCTGGGCAAGGTTTGATCAGTCTACCGGATAAATCAATGAGGGTTTTGTCACCCACTTGTTTACAAATAGAATTGAAACCTACACAGATTTCTAAAATGGTCAATAAAATCATTCTTCTTAACCTGTTATTTGTTTTCAGAAGTGTCAGTGCAATCTCAGCTCTTGTAAGCAAATGTGGTGTATCCCAGTAATTACCGTTTTGACGTCTTTTTGATTGTTCACGCCTAATTTCATGTTGAAGGACTCATTAAACATCAGGGATGTTTTTATTGCTTTTTTCACAATCTGAAAAACAGAAATGTATGCAAGGGGAAAATTAAAGCTTTATGACAACATTTGCATACAGCCAATTGCAGACAAAAAGCGCAGGTTACTGCTACTGCTTTACACAGTGCTCTGAGATTTGAGTATGGATCTGTGCAACATCCTCCCTGTATTATGGGTCTTGAGTGACATTAACAGATTCCAAAGTGACAGAGAGAGACATGTCCCCGCAGATTTTCCTCAGTGCTGTCTACACACAAAAATCCCTGCAGTAATTAATGTGTAAACAACTGCATCGCTGCCTCTTCCAGCCATCTTTCAACACCCACTTTTGTCCTGTTGCAAGCAAACATATTTGCCAACCACCAGTAATTAAATACAGAAGCAGTGGGTGACAGTGTGCAGCATCAGTCTCATCCTGCATGGGACTCTGTCAGGCTTCTGCTCTCTTCCTGTGCCTGTGAGTCGTCTTCACTGCAAGTGTCTCTTCCAGAAGAGACTCTGTTAAGGGGACAGGGATCAGGCTGAAATACAAACTCCCCTTTTTCCCTGTTGCAGCCATGACTCTAGAAAATAAGTTACCCTCTTTTCCTTCTCAGGCAGTATTTCTCCGGTCTTTGCTGGTGTTACCGCCAGCAAAGGCAACCATAAGAGCAAATACCAAAATATGCCAATATGACAGCAGATGGCCAGACAGGAGGAGTTGGCACTTGCTTGTTTTACCTTTTCAAAAACTTGACATATGCCCAGTGGGTCATGAGTCATCCCTGCATTGGCAGAAGTGGACTTTCCCCAGATGAACCTGATGACACTTTTCATTCTCAGGAGCAAGAAGCAGATTCTGGGGTACAGCAGGTCTCAGAAGGTGCTACCACATGATACCACCACCTGCCCAGTCCCTGAATGACTGCTTCTGAGCCCTAAGCCACTGGGCATTTGTAGCCTGGAGGGTGAACCTGCTGCAGTGGTAGTGGAGATGGAGTTGCTCTGTGGGTGGCCACACTCAAGTTTTACCCTACCAGATTTGTCCCATCCATCTTGCCGTGTGTTCACAGCTGTTGTCACATGAACTGGGTGGGCTTATGGTGTCTTCCCTCCCCCAGCAGGAAAGCAGCGTGGCCATACATGTTCCCTGCTGCTTCCAGGTCCTGCCCACTCCACCTTTCTGTGTGGATGCTGTGGCTGCATGGAACAGGCAGGGGTTGGGCATTGCCCAGACACAGCCCCAGAGGCTTCCTGTGGGACTCGACTCACAGGTACTGGTGGGGCTGAAGCAAAGAGGTGGACAGTGTCTTGGAAGACAAGGGAGGTGGGTCTGAAACAGTGACTTGGGGAATGCAGAGAGGGATGTGGAAAGGGAGAGCCTGTGGTCAAAGAGCTGACAAGAAAGAATGACAGATGGAAAAGGTGGGGAGGGAAGAAAAGGTACAAACGCTTCTGCTTAAAAGCATACTGGAGCCACATAGAAGAAAGCCATGTTTCCATTCCAGGACCTGCTTGTTGCTATCAGCTGTAACCAGTATAGCAGGGCCCACTTCCCAAAGCAGTTTTACTCACACTTTTCACCGGGACTTTTGTTTGCTCCCCCAGGCTCAGCTGCAAGCTTTTACACTAGAAATAGTTACAAATGCTGGCAGGTAAACATCCATTCTCCCAGCCCTGGAGAAATGGAGTGGCTGCCAGCAGTGAAAGACTTTCCCATACCTCTGAAATCCCAGTTCATGTTTTTAGTACAATATAAAGACCCACTGTCTTACCCCAAAGAGTTGACAGCCCAAGCAGATGGGGGGATATAACCCATCACGCAAGAGAAAGGTGTGTAACAGCAACACACATGAGAGGAAGTGGTCACATTCCAACCCAGAAAACTTAGTGGGAAGAAAGGGAAGAGAGAGCAAGAGAGAGTATGTGAAAGAGTTGGGTAGGAAAGTGAGGCAAAGGTATTTTAAAGGAGGAGGAGAAAGGCATCTGACAAGCAGTAGCAGCCGTTCATGCTGGGCCAGAAGAGGGCACTGGGGCTGCAGGTCACACTCCAAAGCTTGTGGCTTTGGCACAGCTGTCCCAATCAGCTGGGCTGGCCAGGAACAAACAGCCACCACGCGTGCTTCTCATCACAGAACTGGAGCTGAGAGGAGTTGCCTTGTCCCTCTGGCTCCTGAAGCCACATCTGGTGACCCAGGCAGTGTCTTGGTAAGAAACTGCAAGTGTCAGTGCTCTTAGAGCTTTGTGATGGCCTCAGATGGATGGAGCTTACCAGAAACAACTTGTTTCACTTCTCTTTTTCAGCAACAGTTACAAAACGTCTTCAAAAATCAGCGTTTTTCTTAAAATATGAAGGTGAACAGATCTTGTATGTGCTGTGGTAGAATCATCTGCCATTCTGTTCAAACAAAACCCTTCTTGATGTTTTTGACTGGTGATGGGTTGGAATCACACCTCCTGTACAGAAGTCGTGAGAACTCCTCTAAACCAAGTTAATTTTCAAGAAGGGAAACATCACAGACTGAACCAGAATTCCTAAGAATAATATTGTAGTTAGTCAGCAATTAGCTACATCTCCCTTGAAGCTTTCAGGGCTCTACCAGCTGCCAGTTCCAATGGCTGAGGCTCATCCAAGAGCAATAAATAGAAGTACTACTTAGCATTGCTTCACAGGCTGGGGCACCAGCTAATGCCAGGCTGCTGAGTACCCACAGGACACTGCTGTTTGTAACATTAAGGTTGCTTTCTCCTTGCCTCCAAAATACCTCTTGATACTTCTTTTCTCCACCAGCAACAAGTTGTCTCGGACTTTGACTGTCAAGCACAAGAATGTGATTTTTCACTATACCAAATCCTCCCCAGGAGCTGTTTGAAGTTCCTCAGATGAACAAGGTGCATTCATCTCTCCATGGCCACCCCCCAGCTCTCTCAAGATGATGACAAACGTACTTACCATCCTGGAAGGTCTCCTCCTGTGTGGATGTCCCACTGTACTCTGATGTTACTCCCAGCCTTATGTACAAAATGCAGTACTCATGCTCTGTCAGCTCATTTGTTTAGGGTTCTTCTGTTTTTCTTCCCCTCTTCCTGTAGATCACTTCCTCTTAGACACTGAGTTTCACAATGTGTACTGACAGGGTACCAAGTTATCATCCAGTTGTTGTGACCCAGTTCTTAAACCCTGGGTCCTGATCTTCACCTGTTTGCCATAACTTGCTCTGTAGGATGGAAAAGCTTCCACTCAGTTGTGGAAAGTCAAAGTCCAGAAAAGCATGAGAAGACACTGGTTGGAAGGATTGCTCAACTTTGGTGCTGTTAGCAACCCAAACATGGCTCTATTCTCACTGCATTATTCTTAACACACCAGAAGCTTCATTTTAAGCAGACAAACCCTCCAAACAACCTCTCTACAAAGTTTTTCTTGAAAGCACTTTCCTGCTCAGTTATGCTTGGACAAACACAAGGGAGCAAGCCAGCTCCTTTGAAACAATGCAGGCCTCATTTTGAACATGTGGCATTTGGAATTTGAAGTGACGCTGTTGGGTTATATCTAACATTGAGTTTGGGGCAGCTTCTAAGAAACTATGCCTTCTGTAAAAATCCTGCAAATTCTGTGAAAAGACTGCACCTCAGCCGACACAAATTGCTCTGCGAACGCTGCTGTTGTTCTCCAGGCAGCCTCTTACTCCTACTAAACCCAAGGATGCAGTTCCCTAATGCAGTCCCAGAGGAAGGATGCTGTAAAGAGTCAAGGGAGAGACAGCTTGGAACACAAGGCTTCAGCACACTTTGTATTAAGCTGCTGAAGATGGAAAAATTAAGGAGCCTGAGAATAGGTCTGGTACAACAGAAAGAGGCCTTTCCCTCTTTCTTGCAAGTTGTAAGTGCCTTGATTCCTCCGCTTCCCTCAAGACCAAAACACAAGCATGAACTCAAAGATGCCCAAAAAGTAGTTAGTGGATCAGATAGGACACCTCTCTGCCCAGCCACCTCACTCCTGAATTTACTGCTGTGCACAGATCACTTATCATGGGAGCCATCCCAAATCTCTGCCACAGCAGGACTTGAAAACAAAGCAAAGGCTGCTGCTGTCCCTGTAGATCCAGGTTACCAGAAAGCTGGAGGCAGGATCTGCAGCCAGTGAAAAGAGCTCCAGAAAGCCACCCCTGCTAAAGGTCCAAGTCACCCCCAGGAAGTGTCCCTGGCCCTCAGATGACTTCAGAGGCTGAGCATTCCAACTAAATAGCTCAGCTAAGCTCCTGCTTGTGTGCAGGACTGAAATCCTGGCATGAACTATGGCAACATAAATCACAAAAGCTCCCACTGACTTTGGGATTGAACCACACAGGCAACAGTGTCTTTTTACAAAGTTCAGGATTTATCATTTATTTCTCCGATATCACCAGTTCAGTTTAAGCTGGTTGTATCAGAGGAAGAGCAGCTTCCAGGGAAAGGACCTGTATTTCTCCTCTTTGTCAGCTCTCTAACCACTTGCAGCGCTGATAAATTCCACTCCTCCTCTCCAGCTTGCAAAATCCTGGTTTTCTTTGGCTCATCTGATCTCACACACAAGCCCGACAATTCCGCATTTCTCATCTTACTAACAGTGTTACAGCGAGGAGAGTTTCAGGATGGAAGCGGGTTTATGGGTAGAATATGGCTCTATTTGATCAATTCATGCAGCTGGGGGGAGGAAAGAAAAAAAGAATAGCAAGTTTTAGAGCAAAGAGGAAATTTTCTGTATTCTTCCTCTTCCCCACCTCTCAGACAAGACTCCTACCAGTTGCTCTAGGTGACCTGCCACCATCCCACACAGAGTAAATGCATCTCTCACTGTATGGTTGAGTGGCACTCTGTGGTTAACATATTCCCTCTAAAAATCATGCCTCATCCAGTTTGTCATAGGGTGCATTAAACAATACAGTGGAAGAGCTTTTTCTGCCTGTGTGGGGAGGTTTGCTAAGAAGAAACTGCCAGTTTAACACATTCTCCTCTCTGAGAGCTAAATATAGACAAAAACATCGGTACCGCTGCAGAGATTACTATAAAACTACACTTTCTGTTTCATGAGAACAAGACTGGGCTCCAAATACCAACAGCTGACAGAAGGATGGGAGGCAGGAGCATCCAAGGTCTATACACTTGAAAAGAAAAATGCTCTATTTATACTTTGTGCCAAAAGATTGTATATTTAAATTATCTGGGGAGGGGGGACCCAAAAGAAGTTATTTCAAGTTTAGAACTGGGAAGTGATTCAGCTGACAAGCCTGGGGAAAATTTCAAAGTCTAAATAAAATTATGATTTGTTTGGAAGTATTTTTAAAGATTTACTCCATTTCCACTTCTTAAAATATTCCGTAAATTCACCAGGATATCGGACCATAGACTTGAAACATTTAACTTGAAATATTTAACTTATTTGGAATAATTTTATTCAGCCTAAAATTAAATACTAAATGCCTGCCAGACATGTTTTGTTTGGAAAAATATTTCAATTTCCAATAAATAAAGCCATGAATATAGTGCAAGGGATTGCAGAGTTCTTTGCTGTCTCAGTCTTGTCACTCATCTTTTGTAGCTCTCACCCTCCAGTCACATTTGGGAAAGATGACTTGCAAGTATTAGGAAAATACTTCAGTGTGTGCTGTATTGAATGTGTTTTGTATTATAAAAATTATACTCCTTCTCTTCTCTCTGTTGTTATTCCTCCTGCTGAAACCAAAGCTCACCCATGCCTCTGGATCTCCTGTTTGGGAAGTGTCCGCAGGTGCCAGGTGGATGCTATGTTTTGAGGGTTTTAGGGTTTTTTTTTCCTTCCTGTGATTTGAATGTTGACAGAAGCATTTAGTGTTGACCAAACCCTTTCTGGCACCAACTCTTTTGGCAAGTAATGCACTTCCCATATTTTCTGTTCAGAGGAGATAAGGCTTAATCAAGGTAGGGTCCTAGTGAGTGCTACCTTCTTACAGCCATTGTTCTTGGCTTCTCTTGCTCACCCCAAATCAATCACAGAGCTCAGCAGCCAACCCACTAAAATAACACACCTTTTCTAGGTAACTGCACAGGTGAGCTCCCGTGCTCAGTCTTTGCAGGGCTGCATCCAAGTGCTTGCACCCCATTAAGGAAAGCAACACCCTGCAGCCAAACTCTCCCTGCTTCCCCACACCCACCCCAGCTCACCAGCTGAGACCAGCAGGGCTTTGCTCTTCAAAGCCCAAGGATGTCCTTGCTGAGAAAGACACAGTGCTCTCCCAGCTTCGCACGGGCAGAACCCAACAGGCGAGATCTACCACTGGATCTTCACACAAAAAGCATCCAAAAAAGAGAACTTTGTCTCCTCCAAAGAATTAAAAGTTTTTTTCAGAGGAAGGATCCCGAAACCTTGCTAAAGGCAAAGTGTTCTGATGTTCCCTGCTACACACACATGGAAAACCAGGCTATTTCCCAAAGCAGCTGAGGATGTTGGAGAGCCAGGCTTGCAGCTGAAGGCTCAGCAGGAAGATGCACAGAGGAGATCATTACTTTTCCCATCTATCCTTTATTTTACAATTCTAGCAGCTTCCATTATGTTGCAAATAGTTTTGGCCACAGTTCCACCGCCTCTTATGTTTATTCAGTCAGACTGTTAAAAAATAATGAAGTGGGTGCACTATTGATTTCAGAAGGGCCCTTTGCACAGCATCCTGAGTCCTGTCAGGGAAGCCTGGGAAGAGGCAATATTGTTAGTGTGTAATGCAGCTCAGCACTGGAGACAACACAGAAAACCTCAGCAGACACAGCACGTGAACTAAGCTTCAGAAGGCTTTTTAAGAAAGGAGTAAGATTTATTTTTTTTTATTTTGTTTTTTTAAACACAAAATCCCTCCCTGAAACTTTTAAATGTAAAACATTTTTTAAATGCAAAATGTAAACTGTGCAAGTGTCTAATGGAAAGGCAACCAACCAGGGGACGGAAAATCTCCCAGTGATTCTAGTTAGGGACTAGTATTTTCTTCCTCTTTCTGTTTTAGTTATTGCTGGCAAGCAATGCCATGTTTTCATCAGCTGCATGTGTTCTGCTTCCTACAGGAGCTGTGCTAATGCAGAGTCCCACGTGGCACCAGGCAGGGTGGGGGAGGCTAAAGGCAGTGCAGAGGAAGAGGAATTAACATTATTTCTAAAGTGCCAGGAAGGATGCAAAGCTCAGACAGAACTGCAGGAGGGAAGGAGGACACTGGTGGAACGAAGGAAAAGATCAAAAAGTATTTTACAGACACATAAATTATATATATAAGGTGAGAGCAAAAACTAAGCCTAATAATGTATCTGCAATCACAAACCTCCTGGGGAGTGATCACTTCCAGATTGGATTCAACCACTATGTTAATCATGGCAATGAAACAAAACAGCACTAAAAATTAAATCAAGTATCACCATACAATACTCAGATGTGCCACCCTCATGTGGAAGGGACTTAGAGACTTCAGCCCGGGAAGTTCTGGGGGAATAAGGAGGCTCCTGTTCTTTGGAGAGGGATCTGCCCAGCCATAGGTGTCACCAGGACTGAGTCATGCTGTGAGTCTTCAGCTGCTGACAATTCTGTCATTGCACTGCACTTAACACCAGTGAGAACAGGCAGTTGAAACAATCCATCCACCAAACACACATCCTCCTCCAAATTAACACACAAAATCCAGCAGCAGTGTCACATGATAAAAGAACGATTTATTAGAGCAACTTTATGATAAAATTATATAAAATAACAATTTGGTTTTTTAAAGACATCCACAATATCACCTTGAAACAAAATGTACAGATACTCCCTATAATCCAAACAAAAATAAATTACCGTTCAAAAAAAACCAACAAAACCAAAAAAACAACAAACCAAAAGTGGAAAGAAATCAGGGCAGAAGAAACAAATGAAAATTATACACAGCATTTCAAGAGGGCGTGGAAAAGAGAAAGTCATTAATTGATTCAAGTTATACAAACGTGTTTCAGCTTTACTCTCAGACAGCTCAGCTTGCATTTGTGTTGCATGCAAATGGAATGATCCAGTGAACAGTTCAGAACAGCAGAATCAGCAGCATAACAACAGCAGAGAGTGAAATAGGCACAATTCAGCACGGGGCACATTGAAAGTGAAAAGGTAGTTCTGTCTGGTCTTTGCAAAAGTTATACACATTTACCAACTTCAAAAATAGCTAGTGTGATCTGCAAAACAAGAAAAAACTAGTAGTCTTGCACTTAAATACTTTACGCTTTTTTATCTTTTTTTGTCTCCGTTTTTGTCAGTAGACTGTATGTAAACATTCCACTAATTGTACCTTTACTAAAATACTCAAAGATGATGCAGACGCTCTTTCCTCCCGGAGCATGACCACATGACACCACCATAGATCCAGCTGGGTCCTTGCTCCCAAAGCTCCTACACACCCTCACAGGAATTTACATTCACGCCATCAGAACAGAAGAACAGGATTTTACATTTGAAAGCATCAAACTGAAAAGTTTTCAAGTATAGTGGAAGAGCTGAGGGCTGGGATTTTGGAAGGTGCTCAGGGCATCAGGCACCCGAAGTATATGGAAAACCCAAAAGGAGCTGGGCACTTGCTTCCCCAAGACTTCAAAAATCCCACCCTGTGTTACATTGCTTTAGTCAGACACAAAACACATGAAAGCAAAGTGGCACAGAGTGACACATGGGGCAGCATCACCCCTGCCAAGCTCAATGCAGGGCCCATCCACAGCTCATGGAAGCCAGCAGGAATCTTGTGCACTGATCCTGGGCCCCCAAATACACCACTACACATGGGTCAGGTTCACATTGGAGTCACACAGGCATGTTTCCATGGATGCATACAGTACTGCTTGCAAGAACCAACAATCAGCAAAGGAGCGGACACCTCTTTGGCTTATCTGGAGCAGACAAGTACAAACCACAGTACTTCAGAAGCAGTGAACACAAGAAAAAGTATGTTACATTTCACTGTTGACTAGCAAAATCTTTTCAAATGCAAATATCCAAGAATGAGCATAGTGTCAGGACACAGAAGCATTTTACAGTTTGGCTGAGTCACAAATAAAACAAATCAAGCTGTGCATCCTCCCTGCCTTCATACACTCATTTCCCAATTATCAAGAGACACTGATTGTTGCATCCTCATTAGTCACTTGAAGAGGTACTGTATTTTGCAGGTTGATTTAATTGATGCAAGGTGTCTGTGGGCTCGCTCTCTAGTTCAGAACAGAGCAACCAAGGGAGAAAATCCCTCCCTGATGTGTTCAAAAATCAAAGAAGAATCAAGCATTTTTCAAGTGAAAGTAAACAGAAGTCCCATCAAGGACATATTGCAGAGAAAACAGAATCCACTTACGTATAGCCATGAAGATGTGGAAATAACAAATAATCAGAGAAGTCAGATGTATGTCTTAGTAATTCACTTGTCTCTACAGCAAAACTGAAACTATTATCTGTGAAGGTCCTTCAACTCCTAGTGAGTTGGGGTAGCACCTGGTCAGTTCAAACCCTAAGAAGGGCTTGAAAAACTGTTTCTCATATGTCAGGAATGATACCACCACTTATGATATTCACCAAGGACACAGTCAGGTATTTCAAGAAAAGACAGATCAGAATCAACGACTGAATTAGCACATTCAGATAGCGCGTATATTACAGGCAGAACAACATCAAGGGCAAATTCTTTTTATTCTGCATTCATATTCTATGTGAAAACCAGCAGATTTCTTCATGGAAGGGTATCTCCACACAAGCAGATGAGCTTATAGCCTACTGGAAATCTCTGAAGGATATCTGCACCTACTATTTACCAGCTGGTTTAAAAATAAACTAATGGCGTGTTGATATACTCCCATTTCGGGACCGATCTTGTCTCTGCTGAAATTGATGGAAAGCTCTCACTGGCTCCACCAGGAAAGCAATCACCTTCTTCACTAGCAAGGTTAAACACTTTGTGAGCATCCCTATTTATTTAAATTATTTTAACAGGTTCCCACTGTTACAACATCCTAGCAGAAAAGCTCAGGTAACTACTGAAGCTAACTAAGGAATCCACTACTCACCCCAAAATATTGAGTCAGCACACAAGAAGCAGTCAAGCTTGGGAAACCACTTTCACTGGTTAAACTACATACTGTATGAGGGCAAAGTGGAACTCATCTGCTCACCTTTCCCAGTAAATGTATCCTCCACAGCTACAAAATAATTTCTTTACCTGATTACTATTTGTTGACCTGGAAGAATGAAAAAGGAATCGATACAAGACAGAAAAAACTGGGAGCAAACACATCTGGAAGAGATCCCCTCAAAACCAAAATTTTTGCTCTTAAAGCAACAAAAATTGCTTAGTGTTTTGCAGTTTAACACAAAGACAGAATATAAACCCCAATTTTTGTTAAATAAAAAATTGCTCAAACAACTGTACACAACCCTTAGTGTTCCTAGGATTGTAACGGACCAAAAATTAAATCCAGAGACAAAAATCTCAAACGTACCAAGGGCTTGACACTGAATAATTTCTGAAGAACACCACAATGGTGGCCTTTGCAAGCACTTTTGCATTGAAAAAAAAATTCATAACAGAACTAGCCATAAAGTTGGAGCTACATTGAAGCCATTATTTTTTCAGTGCTGTCAAGTGATTGCAATAGTTCACAGCAACTGTGTAATTAAGTTTATTCCATGAGCCATTGGAACAGATGGTTTTCTTTGCAATTGGGTAATTGCAAACATCTTAGTCTTTGGCCCAGCCAAGAGCATTTGTAGCTCATTATGAAAAGACTGTATATTTAAATTAAAAAAGGAAAGCAGCTTAAAGACAGTGTTTGTACCAAGATCATGAAAATTTGGCAAGCTAAATTGTAAAATCTAACTTTTTGTACCCATCCCAAACTTTGTGTCTGAAATATAATCAAAAATAGTAGCTGCATCAGTAGTCTTTACATTCATACCATTATTAACTTTTGTACTTTCTCAAGAGAAAAAAACAAAAGGGCTTATTCTGTCTTGTTTTGGTTTTTGGACTGAAAAACAGATGCACAACTTCAGTGTGATTGCCTTTTTATGACTGCTGAAAGGAAATCTTGCACAACTGCAGTAAGGGTTTCTCTCAGAAACCCATGATATTGCACAATTGTTCTGTTGGATTTGCAAGTTGATTCCAACAGAGTTGTAATGCTTCACTTGTACACTTCAAAAAAAATCAATCAAATAAAACCCAAACAAATATAGTACCAAAAAAGGTGTGGGTTTTTTCCAAATTGAGCCTCATTAGAACTGAACAGTTATAAACAGGCCAATGCAAGAACACTTTAGCCTCAGCGGTATTGAATGGAAAATATGCAAAGCCTGTTTTCTTATGGCACACAGGAAGAATAAGTGAATAATTTTGTAAAAATCAGTTTGCCTCTGTGCTGAGTATGTGCTGCTCCACAGTGCTAGTCCTGTTTAAAAGGCATACACAGACTTTCCATTCACCCTCACAGCATAGATTTTTCTTTTTTTTGTGCAACATGTTAGCAATCTAAACAACTGCTCCACACAAACTGTCCACAAACCACTCATACACAATACTAATGCGACAGTAGATTACAGTATAACAGCAATACAAAATACTGTATCAGATCACATATTTCTCTCCATCTGGAATGAAATTTGAATCTTGTAAGCTAGAAGACCCACAGTTCGATTTCTGAGCGCAGTTTCTCATCTGTGCTAGGGACAAAGTCTCCAGTGTGGACCCAGAATTGTTAGCAGTCCTGACTTTAGTGGCTGTAGATTGTTTAGCAGCAGCAGATGCTTTGTTACTGGCAACTATATCCAAGTTTCCAGTAGGGTCAATGATAGCGTTTATGACTGGGGAAAGAGGGGGAAAAAAAAAAAAAAAAAAGAGACATAAACACAGTAGCAGCAGTCAGCAAAGTTTCCAAACAGAAGTTTGCTGCCTTCATTTTGAAGGCAGTAGATCTGTAAACAGTACTTTTGTTCATTTTAGTCAGGTTATTTTCCTCATTAGTACCTTCAGGTCTAAATAGCTCTAACAAGGAAAACCTCTCCCAGACTGAAGAAATGTGGACTCTCAACTTTCTGGTTAAATTGTAAAAGACAAACTGCAGCAGCCAAATGGCAAGCTTTTAGCAGGAACCCAAAATGATGCCTGGATGTTTTTACACGCCTTTATTACTCTTTTAGATGATGCAAGAGCTTGTCTTGCTTTTCCTAAAGCAGAGACCTATGTGCAAAAACCAAGTCCAAAAAGCATAGCACAATTTACTGGCTGAAAGAGCTGCTAAACATTATTTCATCAGAACAGTCCTGCACCAGTTTATCTTATGGGAATATGCTAACTATCACAAACAAAGCATTTCCACAGCAACAGCTTCTACATTTCAATAGTCAAAAATTTTCCTAAAAACTGGTAGTATAAGAAAAATCTACTGTTAATTCCCTATGCACTCATCAGACAGCACTGTGGTAACAACCTGAGCTTCTGCATCCTTTTCCAGCTTTCACTGACAAATCAGGCCAACATTACTTTATTTTGTACAACTTCACTGGCATTTGAGAGACAACAGGAACATTTTAGATGACCAACCTTCAAGCTGTTTTTGAACTCGCCTGAGCTCCTTCAGAATAGAACTGATTTCCTAGAAACAAAAGCATCAGAACGTAAAATTAAGCAACAAAGTACTCAACTGACACAGGAATCTAGTCTTACTGCTTCTGCCTTATCTGATCAAGTAGATTTAAAGTGAGACCCAACCTAGCTCATTTAACAGAAAAGCTGTATTGAGGTGCATTTGCTAAGTGGACAGGGAGCCTGTTCATCATGTCCCCAAGTGCTACTACACCACCCCATTCATAGCCACAGTGGCTTTTAGATAGGAAATGCTACACCTGTACAAAGACTCCTCCTTAATATGAAATACACAAAGATATTTGTAAACTCAACTCCTAGACCAGACAAGGCATTTGGCCACACTTATACTGCTGCAGCACCAAGCTGCACAGGTCTAGCACAAGGTTGCTAAGAATTAATCACACTTGCTGGGTCCACTACTGTACTTAAATCCTTACTGACAATCCCCCTGAAGGACAATGAAAGGTCATGAGAGCACAAACACCATCTTGAGGCTGAATCACCTGAGTGAATTCATCCGGAGGTGGATTTATACTGCTCTAATATCAAACAGTTACAGGTGAAGAAAACAAACATTCATGAGAAACACCTGTCTGCAACTGAAGCTGTAGCAACCACATGACAGGTGACCCTTTGGTAAATGTTTAAATGAAGCCTAATGACCCTGAACTTCAACATCTGTTAAGAGACTCAGTCTCTGAAGATCAATTGCAAAGGAACTGGGAAAGAGTTTGGTGAAACAAAACCACAGAAGGAACTCACTTTGTCACACTTCAAACAGTAACGAAACCCAGCAGTTCAGCACAATGAAAATGGACCAGAAATTTCAGAAACGGATTTCAGAAGGGTCAGAGATTGTTGGTTTGGTTTCTTACAAAGCTTTCATGGATGGAAGTCTTTAATATTTCACTTCTTCGCATGGACTTACTTTGTTTGATGTCTTCAGAATTGGCACTTCATTTTCTGAATTGATTTTGGCCTCCATCTCCTCCCAGGTCCTTTCTGAGTTTTGAAACAGAATCCTGTAACACAAAAAGCAGAGCAGATCTTAAGATTGCCATCAAAAAACTGCTTGTTTAAAGCAGTTTTATTATGTGACTTAATTATCACGAGATGTGGCAACAAAAGAGATTAGTGAATTAGCAGCTGGACAAAGCTCATTTCAGCTGATGTAGGAACAATCCAAAGTCCTTCCCTAGCTGATGTCTCTAGAGCAACAACAAACTTTGAAAAGATTTCAAAAGCTTAGTAACCTGCATATTTACAAAAGCCTTGGTACAGAAAAGGAAAGAAGAGACAATCCACCAATTTTCTGCCTGTATCTCCTGCACAGGCAGCATTTCAAAGTCAATGCATCCACAGGCATTACAAATCCAGTATTAAAATTCCAAAGGTAATTTAGCAAATTACCTTTAACAAAGGTAAAATAGCAAATAATCATATTACCTCTGGTTCACTACACACACACCATTTCCTACATCTAGATTCCCTGCATCCTGATTACAGAACTTTCCAAGACAACAGTACAATATCTTCTACAAGTAGCAAGTCAACAAACTCACCAGCAAGTCAATATTTCAGGCCAGGGACAAGAAGTTACTTACTTCATTTTTTCAGCGAGGTTTTCCGTATTTTCACGGATTGTATGTGATAGCTGGGACACTGGGTTCAACATCAGATTGTCAAAGATTACCTAAAATATGAGGACAGATTGGAGAACTTTTAGCAAAAGTGGCATATTACAAAACAGGAATTTTTTTGTACAGTAAATGATCTCCACTGAAACATCTTTGTTTGTGTGGATGATACTTGAAATTCAAGGGAGATTAAGATGACGTGCAGCTTTATTGTAGCACTTTGGCAAAAAGTGCATACTAACTTGTTCAGACTTTTTCTAGAGACACGGCTGTTTGCAGTAACACAAGCATTTCTGAAAGAACAGCACTTAGGACTTTCCACACCTCACAAAAAAAACCCCCTAAGAAGTCAAATCACAATGCAAGAAGCCCCACAAGCAGTCTTGCTGAAACTACCTAATGTGATACGTATGATTTCAAACCACCTCCACAGCCAGGTATCCCACCATGTTACATTCCACTTTGTTAAAAGCAACAAAATTCTATCAAATCCCAAACATTCAAGTCCTGTGGCTTGGCAGAGCCTCTAGGCTTCTGCCAGGAAAGCCCACATCAAGCTGGGGACACTCTGAAGCTGCATCTTTTATCCAGCCTTGGCACTTCTCTACAGCAGAGGAAGGGATTGCTTCAAACCAGTCACAGGAGAGGATCAGTACCAGTGCCTCAGCCCATGGTCCCCCGCATGTGCCTGTAAGTCACACTCCACCTCCTCAGTGGCTGTGCTGAAGCCAGCTCTCCCCTCCTGCCTGCACAGCTTTCCTGAAGCCTCTGCCCCAGCTCTTCCCACCACAGCTTGTAGGCAGAAAGCAAGCAGGAGCAACAGCCAGTGTTGGATCAGCAGCCTTCTCCTCCTCCCCCTGGCACCATCACCCCACTACACCCCTCATCCTAACACCATCCCCAGCCTCAAGTGCAGGCCAGGCTTTCTCACCCTTTAGCATCACCCCAGTGCTTTGCACGTTACCCTGCTCTCTCTGCCCAGAAGAATCGCATCAAATTGCAAATGCTGGAGGGAGCAATGCTCACAGACTGCAGGGCACAGCAAGCCAGCTGTGCCACAGCACCCAGCCCAGTCACACACACCCCTCCTGAAGTCCAGATCCTGCCACTGCTGCTCCATGAGCAGCTCTAACCAGGATGCCAGCTGCAGAACAGCAAGGTGCCATTAAACTATCAGTGCTTCAGATTTCGAAGTTGAGATGTTTGAGTTCTTCTCTAAGATAGCAGTGAAATGGCCTAAGAAGGCTCTGGTACTGAATGTGTCCTCCCAAAACCAGGTGACCAAGCCTCAGGTTTCACTGGCATTTTACACAAGAGAGGAAACTTCCAGTCACTACTGGCAAGAGAGGTGGTTCTGTTCCTCTTTTTCTTTTTAAACACTGTTTCTATACCCACACATCAGGGCTGCTGAGAACTGTCGAGTTTTTTTTTTTTTGAGTAGCCTCCTTTGGCAGCTTGCAAAGAACAAGTATACATATAGCAGCTTAAAGCAATGTCATATATAAAGTAAAGAAAAGGGTGGCCTGCCTCCTCACGATTTCTTGTCCTTGTTTTCCTTGAGGGATCCTCTTCTCTATTATCATTCATATTTTGGTCAAAATCCTTCAGTTCCACTGATCCCGGAGGCACTTTCTGGTAGTTCAGACTTGCTTCTGGAATGTGCTGCACCAACTGGGAAATAGTGAGTAATGAGTCATTAAAAATTAGTAGGGAAAGCAGGCTCATAGGCACTCACTGCAGGTATTGCAGATCTTCGGGCAAGCCCGAGAGGAACACTGAGTCATTTAAGTCTTGTTCAGACAGGTATGGGCTCATAAGCAAATTACTAGACCCCAATCCTGCAAGTGCTACCCACTGGAGTCATACCACAAAACTCTGTGGGGCGATTCTACTTTAAAATTTTGAGTCTTGAGCATGTATGGAAAAGTACATCTTTGTCTTTTTTGAATTTAGCTAAAACTCAAAAGGACCCTGTTTTCCCATATCTTATGTCTTAATATATCAATGCAACATTAAAGACAGATCAAATTATTTGGAAAACATTTAGTAACAACATGAAAGAGATGAAAAAGCAATACAAATCCACTAAAAATGCAAATAATTAACAGGAAGAACAGAAATGACAAGACAGTTACTCCTGTTGGGTTTACTGACAAAAACTTTAAAAGAAGGGGAAGAAAATAAGTGACAAGACAGAGATACAAAAATAATGGGATGGAAAGTGCACCTGAGATGGATATGCCAGCCGAAAAGATCTACGAGCAATCTGTGTTAAAACAGAAACAAAGAGATCAATGCTAGTGAATGACTGTGACAGCAAGTATCAAAGAGAACACACGGTTTGGGGTTATTTGGGGTTGGCATTCCCAAAAGCGCATTCCTGAGGACGAGCACTGGGTGCCCACCCCTCATCGTGCACTGAAGCCCACGGAGATCCTGGTCACCAGCCAGTTCTGCTGAGGTGGCCTCGGGCAGCTCCCCAGTTACCCCAAACCAGACTGTGCTGAGTGAAATCCAGAGCCCTCTGGGAAAGGGCTGAACATCCAGCCCAAGAGGCTCTTTGGCTGGCAAAGCACACAGCTCCTGTGAGGAAACCGTGTGCCGTCCAAGGTCCAGGCTCCCCACGCTATGCAGCAGCACTTGGGTTACACACAGGCAGCAGGTGTGAGATATTATGGTGCAGGGGCACAACAGCAAAAATGCTTAGCTAATAAGCTTCCTTTCATTAAGTGCAGAAACAGTAAGTAAGGCTGACTGCAGCAGTAAAAGTGCCAGAAGGGAATGAGATATTCTTACAGTGAGGTCTCAGCACAACTAGCTGAGAACAAGGTAAGGACAGCACCTGCTCCACCATCACAGGAGTTTTTTTTTACATGACCTGTGTTTTTCTCATGCTTTCTGTTCTGTCACACCTGTAAGCATTTCCTCTCATCATACCAACACTCATACTGAGTATGTTACACAACAACAAACTTAATCAGGCTCTTGAGCTTTTGTTACATCATTATCAACTCTTTTAAAAAAGACCTGCCAAAAGAATTTTATGCAGGGCTAAAATTCGCAGGAGGAGACAGTGATTTGGGATGACCCAACACGACTGTGTTTGCAGCAGATGAGGTTTAAGTTTGATAGCTGAGCTCTGCAGAAAGCTAGGTCCTGCAAAACCTGCACACCCACAAAGCAAGGCATCCCAAACACAACCTAAGGCTTTGGTAAACGTGAATCATGAAGGTTTCACCCCTGCTGAACTCTTTCTTTTGTTCTATTTGGTTGGATTTTTTTTTTAATTTGCTTAATTTGTAGCAGTACTCAGCTCTGTATGCCAAGAATCTATCTTATCATAAACTATACAGCTGAGGCTAGAAAAACAAAACAAAACCACCCCAAACATGCACTAGGGAAATGGAAAGCCTCCCTGGCAAACATCCAAGCCAGCACTGAACCTGAAAGGACAGAATAATGTTTAAATCTAAGGCTCCACCTTGACTTATAAGAGGACACTCCTCATTTAAACTTTAGCCAAGCTTCTTAATAAAAGTAACTTAAAAAGCAGTTCATTTGAGGCTGAGAAATGCCGTGCCACACACTGGTCTCAAATGACGTTTCTGGTACAGCATTAAACACTCAAAAGTGATTCCAATATCAGTACTTATTTTTCCTGCATTTTCCCCTACTTTTTTGGAATAGATATAAATATTTAGTACTAGAATGCAGAATGGCATACAACACTGTGCAAGCCATTGCAGCATAAGAGACAGTCACACATAGAAAACTCTTCTTATTCACATAATCCCTTTTAACAGATGTTTCAATGTATTACTATTATAACCATGGTAGCTATTTCTCATCACTATGTCCTTTCCTACAATATTTAATATAAAGTTGTTTGATAAACACTCACAAAATTCACAGTGCTTAGCATCACACACACTGATCTTCAGACATTTCCCCAGCAGCTTCTCTGCATCCAGCCAAAATTATTAATTCAGCAGTTTCAACAACACTTAGACTGCAGGAAGCAGGTGTAGTGGTGCACTGGTGCTGAATCTGCTGAAATCATGCTGATATCCACTCCTGTTCAGAGGAAGCCTCATTAGAAGCCTTTAGAGTGTTCTCAGCCACTACCTGAACACTCCAAAGGTTATGGCTCCTGATCTGTCTTCATAGGCTCCCATCAATGCTTTGTCCTTCACACCACTATTAAGATCTCAGAAACTGCTCTCGCAGTGGGCACTTCCAGGAATATTCCCTACAGTGTGACAGTCCTGAATTTTCTCTCCTGACTGTTGTGAGGGACTGACTGGCATGTCCCACACAGCAGCACTTCAAAGCCACAGAGAAACCCTCATCCAGGTCTGAGCAATCCTGAGTTTGTGATTCTGCTATACATCATCATGCTTTGGAGCCTGTCATTTTGCACAAAGCAGAAACACTATTTTGCAGGTGTCTACCCCTAGCAGCTGGGAACATTCCTCTGTATGAGCTCACTTATGGTTGAACCCTTCAGTGGCACTCCAAAAAAAAAAGCAGGGATGCTGCTCTTCCTCCCCTACTTTTCTGTAAGCAAGTGGGAGCCCAGGAATATGTTTCATTTGCAAGTCAGAAGCACAATAGGCATGTCACCTTTACTGCTTGAAAAGAATAATACAAAAGGCAGCTTGGCAGGCGTGGAACTTGCAAGGAAACAAAGCAATGAAACACTTTATCTCAGAGCCCAAAGTTATTGTGAAATATCTGTGCACTTTGGCTCCAAGAGGCCCCAGGACAAACCCCTCCCTGAGTAGGCTGCAGCTCACCTCGGTTTAGCACAACCACAGACAGACTTGCCTGATCTTCCGGGTATCTCCCTAAACTTCTGCTTTGCACCTCTAGTGCTGATCACAGCAGGGTCACGGGGCCTCCAAGGACTCTCTTGGCAGAGTAGCAGGTTTGGTCTCAGCTTTGAACCCTGCCTAGGATGGGTCTGCAATTCTAACAACAGTCAAAGAAAACAGGGGGCCAGGGGAGCAGCAGAGAGCTGTGCATTTTTTAAGCCCACGCTGGTGGTACACAGGAGGGAATTTGGATTTAAACAGAACTAAAGGCAATTCTGCTTTAGCAATTGAAGCCTCCTGGTGACCTTGCAGCCAAATTCAAACTGAGCTGGTCCCTGCACTGTGGCACTGGTGAACCAAATTAAGAAATTGCCTCTCTCCTTCCCAGCCTAGTGCAGACAAACTGTGCTACGCAGTTTGGGAGGAAGCCACAGCTTCACTGAAGGGCACAGGGGCAGCACTTCCCAAGCTACCTGCCTGCCTCTCTGCCCAGCTCCCAGAGTCCTTGCCTTCCTCCATCAATACTCAGATGGAGGGAAGGGATTCAAGCAACACCTGCAGAGCATGTCAATGGTCCTGGCAGAAAGGACACAGCAGAGGTACAAAACACACAGCTGACGCAGAGTGCAGCCAGCGCACACGGTCAGCACCTCGTGTGAAACAAAGAGGAAGGCTCTGCTCCCTGGCACAGCAGCACAACACATCCCCTCCCATCCTGCTCCTCAGACACAGATTTCAGGGACCAGTGTCCAAACAGAAGCCCTTAGAGCCTGAGGAAATTATATGATGCCCATATCTTGCAAGGCTGGCTGCGGCACAGAGGACAAAATAAAGAGCACCCTAAATAGGCTGCAGTTGGTGTTTCTGATGGTGCTTTTTAGGAGGAACAGGAATGAAGGTTTTTCAGTGCTGCAGCAACCGGGGATCCTGCCTGGTCTCCCACCCCAACCACGCCCATGTGCTTACTAGCACCGAGAGGCAGCGACTCCTGTGACTCCGGAGCTTACCTCCTCTCTCGCGGATATGGTGGAAGCCGGAGTGTTGGGCACAGAGCTGAGGGAGTTGCTTGGTCCCGTCCCCGAGGAACTCTGTGAGTCCCCATCTCCAGCAACATCATGAATCTCTCGAGCAAGGATGGCCACATCCTTCACCAAGGTCTGGCTTAGCCTAAAGCACAGCAACGAAGCAGAACCATTAGGACACAGAATACAACATGCCTCATATTCATAAAAAGAGGAGCCACAAAAGGTTTGTGGGAACTATAACCTCTGCAGAGGCTAGGGCAAGCAGGGTTTTTTTGGGATACGTTGGCAAGGTGCTCAGGAACGTTCTGGCTGCATATAAAATAAATCCCCTTCCTTCCTGAATCTAGCTTCAAAGTGGAGAATTGATATAAAGCAAATTCTAGTGAGTACACATTGCCAGAAAGTACTGGAGACAATCCATAAAGAAATTGTATGTTATTGCTCCCCCACCTATCCACTCTACTTCTTTCTCTTTTTTGTTTGTTTTTTTAATACGATACAGTTAATTTTTCTTCTTAGGTCTTCTTTGTTTTCCATTAAAAAGTACATACAAAGAAAAAAAATCTCAATTTCTCTTTCCTTTTCCTTGTGGTCTGTAGACTGAAAATCACAATATGCCTCCACATTCTCCAGAAGAGCTGAGGGATTATGAGGGTAAGCATGGCATACCTTAGAGAGATCTATTTTTCAGAAACCAAGTCTTGAAACTTCAAGCCCCTTGACAGGTGTCCAGTTAACACTCAGTGTTGGCAGCACTTTGCTCTATCTGCTCTAGAGCTCAAAAACAGCTCCTAAGTCTCTGAATTCTTCATAGCAGAGCTTTAAAACTCCTTCAGACCAGAAGTAGCTGTTGTGATGATTTTAAAGGAAAACTTCCACGAGAAAAAATAATCTTATAGCTAGTCAGCTTCATCTGAAACAACTGTCATCTTTTAATAAAAAAATCCAAAACCACCAACCAAAAAAAACTCCAAAACACCCCACCCAACAAAACAAATTTATTATGGAATACTCCAAGTTGGAAGGGACCCACAAGGAAAACAAGCAATGTGATAGAACTGTCAGTTAATCAAAACATTTCCTTGGAAAGAAAACGCATAGCTGAACTAATAAAATGCAGGTTGAGCTGCCTGCGTAAGGTAACCCCTCTCTGTGCTGGTTTGGATAGAGCTGTCACCAAACACTTCCATTACCTGATTCAGAACTGTAAACAAGTGGCATTTTCCCTTTTAACTCTCCCTGACTCCTCTAAACCCCTCCCAGTTAATTCGGGAGCAGCAAGGGAAATCAGAACTGCAATTAGCAGGCAGACTCTGTGACAGAGCCTGCACGGTGCAGCGCCAGACGAGTCTGACGCAACCCTTTATTTATAGATGCTGGGAGCCGGAGCGCTCCCCGCTGCTGGGAGCGCTGCTGGGAGGGAAGCCTGTGCCTCACACGCACACACCTCGTGCAGCATAGGTAGAGCAGCCTGATGTGAAGGCTGACACACTTTCTAGCAGCTTGACAGCAACTTTCAGGCAAGAAAAGCCCTTTCGAGGTGAGCGGGGCAGTGGCAAGGGCGATGTGGCCAAAAGCAGGCACAAGGCAGCTTCCTCTGGCTGAGGTATTTCAAGTATGGCCAGTACAATGGAAGACCAGTATTTCTGGAAAGTTGGCATAACACAGTTGCATATTAGAGATGACAAACCTCAAATGCCACTGTTTAAAAAAAGAATCTATCTGCTTTATTGCTGAGGCCCTCCAGGCAACCATCAGACCACCAGTACACAGCAAGTACTGTATCCAGGGACATCAAGCTAAGCAACAATTCATTTATATACAAGGTCTAGACAGGTTCAGATTCAGCTGTGCCAAGCAAAGAGGTTTCTGCCCTGCAGCTGTTTCTTACTGCTCCCTCACCAGCTTCAGGCAAAGCAGCTCCAACAGTTTACATATTCAGTCTTTGCTAATCCATTTGACTTCCTCCACAGAGAATTAGGAGAGTTCACACCAACCATACCACACACATCCCGTGACTTCCATCAGAGAGCAGAGTTATGCAGGTATAAACAGTTAGACTTCCCACAGCCTGAACAAGAAACAAACCAAGAGACAATGCCCTGCACCTTGGCCTTTTGTAGATACAAGGTACAACCAGCACATCCAGGCTGTAAAGGTTCATGAAAATCTTCCAAGTCAATGTTCATATATAAATTGAGATGTGGGCACACAAACAACGGGAGAGAGCCTCTCCTTCTACCCCCACACCTGGATTGGATTTGAACATCAAGGAGAAAAAAAACATTTTCAACACGTGTTTTAACAGATAAAGCCCCGCCTCACCTGGCTATTTCCGCTATCTCTGCTGTTTGCGCCATGAAATTGTAGGGGTCAGGGTTGTCATCAAAATCTTCATCATCATCCGTTTCTCTGCCGTTGTGCTTCTGCTTGCCCAGCCCAGAGCCACGTATCCTCGGTGTTTGTGTGGCTGTTGAAGTATGGGAGCGTTTGTGTTTAGGGGAGCTGTGATTTGAGCCATATTCCTCCTCCGAAGTGGAAGTGTAATCTGAACCCTGTGGTCTCCGCCTTGATGCTTATAAAAAATGAATTGGTTTCAGACTGAGGACAGTAGTCAAGAGTAACTACAAAAGGCTGAAAGGTAACACAAAACTAGCCCAAGAGCACAAGGAAAGGAGAGTTTCTGTGCAGATCTTAAGTGAAAACACCAAATTCTCTGAGCTTATTTCAAAGTTGAGCCCCTCTACGGCTCCCATTTGCTATACAAATTTGGAGTGGGAAATTCCAATGAAGAATCATAATGACTGTGTTCACGCCTCCACTGTGGTACATTATTACCACAGACTTGGCTTTCCATGCACAGAAGCTCTGTGTATAAGTAGCACACATTTCAGACTCCTCACTGTCCCACAGCAGTCATTTTCTAAAGAGAGCCCAACTTTCAAGCCTGCAGATACCTCTCTAATTAGCTTCAAGTACAAGCAGAAGGAGGGGTTTTTGAGCGAAGATCAGGCTGTGGTGCTCGGTGTTATTTGCAAGAGGCCACACCCCGTGTTCACCTCCTGCCTCGAGATTCACCATTAATGACACTCTACAAGAAAGTGTTCACACTCAGGACTGGCTCCAAGCCCTGGAGCCAAGTGGAAGCTGCCCACTTATCCCAACTTGTTCTGCAGATCTGTTGACACCCAGGTTTTCCTTGTATGGGAAATGTCAAGGTGTCCTTATTTGAAAACTGGGCTCCCAATGTTTGCTGCCTCACTATACTCTCTACGGGTACTGCTTCATTCCCTTCTGTCTGTCCCTGGAGAATGAAGATCCACCAAACACAGAACCAGATGAGTTATTCAGAATTACAACACCGAAAAACTTCACTGTGTTACCAAGACAATCCTAACACTGAAACACTACATGTAAATTAAGCCAGCATCATACAACATACAAACAAAATCAGTTAATTTGGCGTGTAAGATGCAGGTAAAAACTATAATTACTGTATAGTGAAAGTATTTCTAGACATTGTTATCTCACCCATAGCTACAACAATGCCTGGTTTAGGATTTTTAAATATATATATAATAAAAAAAAATTTGCTCATATTCAATTCATAGTTGTATCTCTTTTTTTAAAATGCAGTTTTAGAATCAAGAGGTCATCCTGTCACTGAACTGCAATTTTAAAATGGTAAGACACATTTTCCATCTCTGTACACCAAAAGAAATCAGAGTCAGATCCCTCAGTATCATTTAAATTACCCTGAGTAAACGAATCGTGTACACAGAGGAGCATGGGGGACAGGTCTTTAGCTTCAGAACTGTAACTTGGATTATTGTGATGTTATCTGTGACTTTCACAGAAAGCTACTTCAGATGGCTCAAACAATATACTGGCATTTCTTGTCCAATGGGCAGACAGTTCATGCTGCTCCTCCAATTGTGAGATTAACTTTCTCCCACTGGAAGAGTTGGGAACTCCTGTGGTTAGCTAAACACTAAGAACTCCTGGAATAACTCAGCCACATCTGCCTCCTTATCCCCTAGGCTTGACACTCAAAGCTTTCAAGGGCTGTTGTATCATGCTAAAAAAAGTCTTGATGGCACAGTGCAATAGTCCAGTTTAACAACATGTTACTCTTGCTGCAGGAAGGGAGTTCTAGCTGCTGCTTTGCTATGTCTATAACAGCATTAGTACAGGGAGCATGCACCACACGACAGCAAGCAGAATGAAGCTTGAAATACACCAGCACGTACTTAGAGCTTGCGCAAGGTTCACAATCCTATCAAGGAATTAGGAGGTTAGTATTTTAAGAGCAACTAATTCAGAGGAAGGATTAGCATCATCTGCTGCAACTATGGACAAGGAAAGGTGTTAGCGTGCTGCTACAGAGCTGTGGAAATCAAAAACCAATTCATTTATATAAAGAACTGGCCAACACTTATAATTTTTTCTCCAAATGATTTGAAGCCTGTGGTCCAAAGGCAGAGGGAGTGCAAAGAGCACCTCCTGTTGGAAAACTCTGACCACATAACCTTGCTTTAAATTTGTTACTGTTTAACGAGAAGTTAATAATAGCATCATCTCAAAAAAAGGCAAGAGAAGAGACTGTACATACTCTTTTAGCTTAATCACATTCTGATTTACATGCATATACAAGTGTGTACAAAAAAATCACTGAAATTAAAGGTGAAGCTGAATGCACTAAAACAATCCAAATCAAAACAAGCAGCAAATAACATTTTTAGCATGCAATAAAAATAAATACTGCGAGAGGGATAAATAGTTCAGCTATATGAAAATATATTAAAGGACACATCCAGAACTCCAAGACCCCTTACAAAATCACAAAACTGCTGAAATTAGCATTCCTCTCAAAAGGACTGAGAAATCCATCCAAAGGGGTTTTTCCTGTCCCTCTGGCTACCAATCATTCCTAAAATCCTAAGCAAACAAATCTGCTTTGCCACATCCGTGGCAGGTCAAGGACTACAGGCATAGACCTGAACTTAGACCAAAGGTTTCAGGAATAATCTCCCATTACTAATTACCATCCTAGAGCTGCCATCTGAATTGTCCCCACCTCTTAATTGAGGGCTGATTTCAACACGACAGAAGCTGGTATTTCATGGGTCTGTTGAGCGCTCAGCTACAGGGTGATGTAGTCCCCACACCTCTGCCTCGTGGGAACCACGACTGCAAACCTGCCTTAGCTATGGCAAAAGTGAGTGAAAATACACAGAAATGTCAATCTCTTGGGGCAATAAACTTGCAGAGTTCAGCTCTGTATTTACATTTTCAGGAAGAACAAGGCCACAGCTTTCACTACACAGGGATGTTTATTACTTGTTCTCCTGTTTCAGATGCCTTCAAACTTGCCACCTTGGACATCAGCTGTCACCAACACCATTATAAGCTTTCTGAGAAAGGAAGAAACTTCAAATCTTACAAGTAAAACAGAACAGAATTTCTTGTAGAACTAGAAAGGCATTAAATTCTATCTTTTAAACAAAATTATGGCCAACTGTCAAACGGCAACTGTTTGTTCAATAAAGAAAACCACTGGAAATAAAAAGTAGCTATTTGTAATATCCTCACAGACATCACCACCAATACCACCTCACTGAGTGTGCAATGGGAGTGCTCTGCTGTCTCCAAATCCACAGGAAATCTCAACATCCATCCTGCTCATTAATGCAGACTTTTGTACTCACCAAGGCAGCACCTCTACTACTGTGATACTCATCCTCAGCAACCACGTGCAGCCTGTAAGTCAGAAACAGGGGAAGAGGGGAGAAATACAAAGCAGGAGCACTTACAGGATGATGAGGAGGAATACTTGACACTGCTTGAACGGGTCCTGCTGAAAGGCTGCTTGGCAGAGGCAGCAGCTGCCGTTTTCCTGGCTGCAGCTCTCACCTCCGAAACGCCCGTCTTCCGATAGGACTCGGCGCTGCGGCCTGAAAACCCCGTCCTCGACTGCGCCGTCTCCGAGTCACTGGGCACTGTAAATGAACCTGCTCGTTTCCTGGGCATGGCCAGGATGTCCAGCCGGGAGAGCTTCTTCGTCTCCGTGGGCTGCTTGGTGCCCTGAGCAGTGGCGTCCGAGTTGGAGGCCGTTTTCTCAGCATCCACGCATTCATTGTCCGAAGCATCTCCCAGCCGGGCACGGCGTAGCTTTGAGGCCCTTGTGGGCCGTGGGGTGGATAAACTGTTGGACCGGGTGAGAACCTGCTGGATTTTCTGCACATTCGAGGTCGTTTTGCTCTGGTCCTCCTTGGTAGCCTGAGTGTAAGGTTTCCTCCTGGGAACAGGCCGGGTTACGGAGTGCTCGTGGTCAGACACAACTGCATCTGGGACTGGCAGGTAGGGTGAGTTTGAACTTCTCTCATCATCTGTAAAGTCAAGTGACCCTCGAGTCCCAGTGCTCCGCTTCATCTGGAAGCGTTTGGCGGCCTCTGCTCGGTTTGGTGCCTCCGGTGCTTGTGTTTTCCGCTTCTCCGTCAGCCTGTCCCGAGCGCTGGGCTGCCCACACTGGTCCTGGATGGATGGCGTGGAGGAAGATTTCTCTTTCTGCAAGCTCGCCACTGCTTTGCGTTTTGGGGCGCTTGCTGGGACGTTTTTGCCGCTCACCAAGCTGACTGTGCTGGCTGTGTCTACATCTGAGTCCCCTGACAAGGAGTCCTCCAGCTGACCAGCAGTTTCTGAGGGCTCCAGTTGTTGGCTTTGACCAAGCAATTTGGCTTCCAGTGCTGCCAAGGCAGTTTCAGTGTCCTTAAGCAGAAGATGAGTGTCCTGACTGAAGTCCATACGAGTTGACCGAACAGCCTCTAAATCTTTAAGCAGAGGGTGACTTGAAATATGGGGGAGTTTATTCTGAGGAACACCACTGCTTGATTTATCTTTGGTAAAACTTTCCTGTCTAACAAAAGATGCCATTTCCTTTCCTGACATGTTTTCTTGATCTTGAGGAAGACTCTGATGAAGGGAAATGACAACTTTTCCAGCTGTGTTTATATAAGCACTAACATCTTTGACCGGTGGCTTTCCAGAAACTGGTGTGCCAGCACACTTGAAGGAAAACTCCTGATCCTTGCTGTCCTTCTCTGCTCGAGCATGGGACACACTCAGAGAGAGCTTGGAGGGAACCCCTGCATCATTGCTGTCATCACCAATGTAGAACGAAGTAGAAACTGGCTCACTCACAGCTCTCACATGAGAGATCCGAGAGGCTCCTGGCTGACGGCTCTCTGATCTATTGTCTTCCCTCATCTGCTCTAGCATTTTGCTGTTCTCTTTATATTTCTTGCCTTTTTCCGTGCTGAAGCCATCATCAGATCTGCTGGCATCGCTGAGGCTATCCGGATCCAGGTCTTCTTGGATGAAGAGGTGGCTGCTGGTATCGCCATAGGCTTCCACACAGTGGTCCTTCACGATGGTTCTCTTGGTAACCTCAGAATAGGACTCCTGGCACACCAGCACCGTGGGAGTGGGGCTGTCTGATTTATCAGTTGGTGGGAGCTGGGGAAGAAGGCGCCTTGTTCTCGAGGGCACAGTGCTTTCTGGTTCCCCAGGTTTTGGGGGTACCCCACTTTCTGAAGAGAATTAAGTGGAACAGAATCAATTACTGTAAATATGTGCCACTTATTTATTTGTTTAGGAAGAGCTTGATCCTGCAAAGTGCAAGTCCACAAAAGCACTCACAAGATGTGCTTAGAACTAAGGTTTATTATGTAATACGAACATCAGCAGGGCCTAGCTGGTCCCTGCTCCCTCAGGTTTATCAATGCAGACATTAAACTTAATTCCTTTGCTGAATCACACTGCTCAACACTCAATACTCATCTGACATACTACCTTGAGAACTTCCCTTCTCCAGGTAGTATGTCAGATTCATTCTCCCGTAATATACTTCTCAATACAAGCACTATGGAGGATAATGACATTCCTGGCACCTAGCATCAATCAGGCCACAGGAATGAGATGAAAAGCCATCAGACATCAGTGATGTAGCGTTTTAAGTGCCATTCTAAACAACACTGCCCATTTGATTAAACAGATGGTGTTTTTCACAGTACAAGTTCTCCTACACTCATATCCCAGAGCAAAGTCCCAGGAGAAAGACCCTGTAATAACCAAGAGGCTCTGAATTAGAGCTCACTGCCCCAGCATGTGTGGGCTTATCAGCAGGGACACACTCCATAGAAAGAGTGCTCCTATTTCTCCCATGCTGCTGGCCAGGCCTCCGTACCTGATAACACCTTTAAATACCAGGATAACCAGTCATTTAGCTATGGTAATACTACAAGCACTCCAGGAGTTAGGCATCCTACACAGTGTAAAAACAGTAGCAGTGATCTCTGAAACAAAGTTTTCTTCTAATCTTTATTGGATTTATCTATAGCTGTCAATGGCACGAAGGTACAACAAGTAATCCCAACCAAAAAAAGTTGAAAACATTTGCAAAAGCCAACAAAAGCCATTTGCTTTTCTCCTTTTCTCACACACCAAGAGGACCACAGGGTCCGTACAGTGTCCCAAGTTATGATGGGAGTCTGATATCCTCCAACTTCCTCTCTCCCCCACCATATCTAGTTTTCTATGCTCACCTCCACCCTTTAAACCTGCCACTCAACAGCAAACCCCAGAACAGCCTAAGTTCTCAGCACAGCCAGACACAGGAGAAGCACACAAAAAACATGCAAGTCAGGAACTAACTCCAAGGCTAGGTGCAAAGGGTTCTCATCAGGCATCACAAGACAGTCTAAGGAATCACAGCTTGGGGCTGGTTAACACCCAAAGCCCTTACAAGCTTTCTCCTTCCCAGGTTCCCTTTAGTCATGTCAAATCTAGTATTTAAGAACCTCTTGAATAACTCCAAAATGCAAACCAGAGGCTCTTTCCATCTTCAGGGAGAGAACTTCTGGGAACTATTCACTCTGTGCTTCCCATCTCCAACTACTGCAGCTAAAACAGAAAATAAGCTACACACATAAGAATAAGATGCACAGATGCCCTACATTTTCTGTCATCCTGGTGTAGATTCAGCTACCCTCGAACCACAGTGTCAGTTGAGACTTACCTGCACTTCCATCACCCTGCCCAGAGACAGATCCAGAGTCAGAGTAACTGTCCGCAAGGCTCGCCCACCTTGACACCCACTTCTGACTCCCTTGAGATGCTGCAGATGTCTACAACAAGGTGGGGAAGATAAGGTCAGAAAGAGGGTTTGTACACAAAATCCTAGCCACAAAATCTCTCCTCTCACTGACATCACTCAGTCTGTTCAAAATGGAAATCAAGCTACACATCACATTTACATCCAGACAGAAAACCCATCTACACCTCCACCATCCCAGGAAATCCACGTGGACTGCGCCCGTACCTGCGCTTCAGCCTGAGACCCATTCACAGCTTTTGAGGAAAATGCCTGGAGCAAGGGTGACTTCTGACTAGTGCCATTTTCACTGATTAGATGCTGAGAACCAGAGTCGTCTTTTTCACCTTTAATTATCGGTCTAAAGGCTGAAGAGATTCTGGAAAATTCAGGTGATTCAAGAACACCAAAAACCTGAAAAGATGTTTGCATGGGAATATTAAAATGCAAGAAAACAGAAAAACATTAGTCAAAAATCAAAATCTGTGAAACATTAGTTACACACAAACTATGATCCCAAGGGGACAGAAACACTTGCCAATGCTTCCATGCAAACTATGTAAATCATTTTCTTCTGTACTCCACAGTTGCAGCTTTAAATATACTTAATCATAGATTTCCACTCACACCACCCACCTTTCCTCTCTCCCTCATTATTTAGGGGTGTTGCCTTTAACAGCAGTAACTTTCACTGAAAAGGAACCCCTTTTCAGCCCTGAGAAATTTAGGATATGTGTCAGGAAAGCTATTTACCAGCTCATTCATGAAGATTTAGACAGAGAAAATGGGAAAGCTCCATTCCCAGTGCCTTTCACAGATTGTAGCTGTCAGTGGGCTGAGCAAAGCAGCATTGCACTGCCACAAGGAACTGGGAAAGGATGAACCTCCGAGATGGGTGAGCATTTGAGCTCGTTGGACACTCCCCCTGAAGATAAGCAGGTCTTCCTATGGGGGGGTGACAAAGACTTATGCCTCAGAAGGGCTTGTTCCTCTCACTTGACTGCAAGAATTTCAAGAGGAAGGTACCACCACAGAGGGTGCCTTGGCTGCAGAGATGGCCATAAAGATCTCCATTTTCACCGCTGTCAAAAAAATGTGCTTGCAATGGTGGAGAAATAAAGAACAAAGACACCTCAGAACCTAAGCAAGTCCTGAATTAATTTTCTTTCTTCCTGGACAGAAATACTGAGGTTCAGTTATCTGCTGTTTCACAAGTGGCAGGCCTGCACTGCACCAAGTCTATGGCACAGTCAGGACCAGAAGCTGGCCAGTCTGTCTGCCAGAGTCACACGGCTGCCAAGACTACTCCCCAAGAAGTATTTGTATTTTTGTGGCATTTTCCCTCGTATTTCCCCACTAGAACAATTACTCATCTAATGTTAGAACTAGGACCTTGCTGTGACTGAAATACCATGCCCTGAAAGCTTCTGATCACATTTCAAACAAGATGTAAAGAACAAATGTAATGAAAAACAAAAGAAGAAGAAAAGAAAAAGAAAGAAGCTAGATCCAGGCTCATAAACACTGTATACAAAGCTCTAAAGCCAGGTTCAATTAAGGCTTCCTTTAAATCTTGCCATCCTCCTGACTACATTTCACTGAATCTTCATAACAACTTGCCAGTTGTTTTCATAATAGACCACAAATGGGAGTTAAACCTGAAAATCAGCCAAACTTTGGTTTGCCCTGCAGTTGGTTAGCTGGGTGGGTTCTTCTTAAGCCTCCCTCATCTCTGGAATTTAGTTTTTAGGCAATCATTCACTCCGCAAAATCCAAATAACTACAGATCCATCTGGGATTGCCTCTGCCCTAGATCACACCCTTTGCTACCTTAGCCAGCTGTTGCTTGCCCTGACAGCAAGCACTGCTTTTCTAAACAGGCACAGCCAAATACAGAAACATCTGCCACTAAGGCTTGTAAACACCAGCCCTTGGCATTTCCTGCGGCCTGCCGTGGGATGATGCATCAGTGTTGGGCTGCAGCTCCCATCTTCATAACAGCAGGCAGGAGGTGATGCAATGCCAAGGCAGAGGCTTGGGAGAAGTCCTAGAGAGCAGAGCTGCTCCCAGCCACAGCTGTCAGCAGGATCAGCCTGATCTTTATTCAGGTGTTGCCTTTCCTCTAAACAGATGGCAAACCCACTCTTTCACTTTTGCTTCCAAATTCCATTTTTTAAGCAAGTAGCTCTTTACTGTGGGCATATTTTGCCTTCTATTACTCCGTGGGTTTTTATTTGTTTGTAATTTTGTTATTTTGATGGGATTTCTTAAAGACAAGCGTCACAGTCTTGTTGGGGCCTATCCTTAGCACAGGTCACCCAGGATGCTTTTCCACCCCTTACTATAATGCCCTGCTGCACCCAATTGCATCCCTTCATGGCAACAGTTAATTTAGGCCCTCCAAGCCTTCAGCCCTCAGCTCACTGGCCAAGCACAGAAAAGCAGCTTTTACCTGATCTATCATTTTTCGTGCTTCCTCCACCTCTTTGTCCTGCGACTCTGTCTCAATGGTATAGGTGCCTGTCTCACTTACGCTGTCTTCCTCATCATTCCTCCTGCCCTGGGCAGACTTCACCTCTGGAGGTGGAGCAGAGGCAGGCTCTGGTTCTGAGGATATAACCACACGTGGGGCTACCGGCATGGGCACAGGGGCTGGTTTCTCAGCGTTTGGCTTCCCGGACTGACCAGTCTCACGCAAGTACTCAGCCATAAAATCCTGAGCCATTTTCGACTTCCTTCCAACACTCCCGTAACTTTTGGCTCTGGGAGCAGAGGAGGACGAAGAGCTGATCCGATCCTCTGTCTTCTCCCTCTTGAAGGAGCTCGTTCTTTGGGTCCCACAGGAGTTGTTGGTGGGTTTGCCCACCTGGGCTGTGAGGTGGGATGGCAGCACTGAATTTCCCGGCTTCTCCACCGGCAACGCGTTCTTGCGCTTTTCAACCTTGTTCTTCAGGCCCGGCTCCGTGTCGCTCTGGGATGAGTGAGCGCTGTGCGTGAAGGACTGGGACCGCTTCTTCCGCGGCGTGTCCTCGAAGAACTCGATGACGAAGGCCTGCTTGTTGTGCAGCATCTCGTGGGGGTCACGCCTCATCTGGCGCTGCAGCCTCGTCTGCTCTGTTGGGCGTTCCCCACCCGTCGCCGTCTCCTTCTCCGCCTTGGGGTCTTCGGTGTCGCTCTGTGTCCCGTCCTCGTGCCTGTTGCCTGGAAACAAGGTATGTAGATTTGACCTTCGTACTCTCAGTTGTTGTGGGCCTGCCATTACCTCCCAGCTGAAACTTATCGTTTCAGTTATAAGAAAGGCATTCCATAAGATTAAAAAACTCCAAAGGCATCTGTGTGGTACAGGGATTGTACCCATCAGAAGGAAATAACAGAAGGCAGCTCTCTCCTGACCCCACTTTTCACCACTGGTTGGCTACCAAGTTAATTATTTATTTAAAAAGAATTCAAGAAGTACTTTAAACCTCATGGATTTCTGATTTTGTAATGGCGATTGGCTTACATACCTAATGTTTTGGTTTTTTCTTTTTTCAATTTAAATAAAAATTATGAGATTATTTTGCCATTCTATCCAATTCCTGTAGTCCAAAACCACCTCACTGGGTTTTCTCTTTTACAGAGCAGAAATATCTCTGCAGGATCAGGAAATAAAACCCTCGCAACTGCATGCCATGAAACCAGATCCCCACGATGAAAGACCAGTTCAGTGCATTACAAGTACATGCATGTCTGAGCACCCATGTCACCCTCCTCTACAAGGAGAAATAAACCAGAGGCTAACAGAAAAGTAAATTTACAGGATTCTTTACTCTTCCTGGAGATTTAAGAATCTCACCATGACACCCTCATGAGTTACACCATCCCATCACCAGCCAAGCAAAGGTTAAATCATTACTTAAGAGTTCACTCAGCTTAAACTAAGTTCATAATTCTATTTTCACTTATGTTAGCAACAACCATCTTTGCAACTGTCTATGTATCAGTGCCTGCCTGCCGCTCAGCACCTTAGCTCAGGACTCTCAGAAAGTAAGTTGCAAAAAACAAAAAGTTAAAATTAAAACAAAAGTTAAAAGTAAAACAAAAAAAAAACAAACCTTTTTTTGGAGAAGGAAACGGGTGTGAAGGCACACAACACGATTCAGTCAACGACCAGGAACCTGTCATCGGGAGAATGGGGAAAGAGGTCTCTGCGCTCTAGACTGTAATATGTAGTAAGATATACTGGCTAAAACACCACGTGTTTGAAGGAAAACTGCTCAAACCTACTTGGCAAGTTCTCCAGACTCATGGGTGAAGACCATTTATTACATCAAGTTAACTGTGAAAGATTAGAACTTAATGCAAGGTCCATTCAACCCAGGAGTCAATTCTATGAAGAATTTCCTAATACACTTATGAAGAAAGCCAGCAAACTTTGCATTGTGCCCTGAGGGCTGATAAGCTTCACCCTTGGAAGGGAAAGTTCTTAAATTAAAGGTCTTGACTAAGAGCTCTGACGAATGCAAAATGGTGAGGACACAAGGAAAACATGCACCATACTCACAGATGCTCCAGAACACCATGCATATCCCCTCAAGCTGCTAAGACCTGAACACCCTGTAGTCTTGATACCAGGCTTTACATTCACCACACTGTTACTGGAAGTGAACAAATACTACTTAGATAGCCCCAATGGAGGGCATTTCTGATCCTGGAGACCCAAACCTGGTAGGCAGGCAGCAGTAGCCTCCAAGACATCTTCAAAATTAGCCCTGCCAGAAGAACACGTTGCACAGCTATCGCAAATAAATGACACCTGCCAAAGCAGAGGCAGATCAAATCCTCAGGCCATCAACACTGTATGTTTTAATCAAATCTCCAGCATTGATATCTTGACATGAAAATTAGGCATTGAATTACCTCAGCTTCTTTCCATGCCTTATGGACTGTAGAGAGGCAAAGGCAGCCAGTCTCTAGTGTTCCTGTGCATTACAACAGCAACAGCTGCCCAACTCTCTGACTGCCCAACTCTTCTCCAAGAAGAAAGAGAAAAACCACTGAAGCACATTTCTATCCCTGACAATGTTCTCCAGTAAGTAAACAAAATCCAGTATGACAATAACATAAAAAATCCCAGCACAAACTCCTTCATCACACAGTCACAGTACACTGAAAACAAGACCCTAAATAACCAAACGGGGCACCTCAAAACTGTCCCTTACTGGGAAGGACTAGAACCAAGCAATGGCAAACAAAGTAGTTCAATTTCCATGCCATACTAAACCTTGCTGCTGAATATGAGACCTTTATGACTGTTCAGGGTTGCCAAAAATATGTACCCAAAACAGCAATTTGGAGGTGTATTACATAAAACTATTCATATTATGACAAGTTTTGGGGATTTTTTCCAAGAAGGTCAAAGCAAATATTCCTTTAAGAGAAAACAAGTATTCTTATTTAAGTAAGACCTCAAGCACAAGAAGGTCTGGTAACCTTCAATATGACTTCATCAGCCCAAGCTGGAGTTCAAAACAATAGCTCTTCCAGAGGCAAGGCAGTGAGAATACAGGAATCACTGGTCTCCTCTGAGCTGTTCAGTGGGTGGCCCAAGAGAGACACCCAAGCAACTATAAATCCTGCAGAACGTATTCAAAGTTGCATCAGAATCATGAAAGTCCCACCAGCTGCCCTAAGAACTGGGCTCCAAACTTCACTTCAGACCTTCGAAAATCCCCAAAGAATTCCTCACAGTAACCCACTTAACAAGACACAGGCCCACAAAATCTGAGAGCAGGATTTCAGAGAAGCTTTAGGTTAGGAAAAGAAACCTTTTCCAACAAGCACAACAATTTCCTCTATTGGGGATCACGTGTATCTCAACTCTACCAGTAGTCTCTGTGTCAGCACCTTCTGTCGTCCAACCATCTGGGTCTGGTCATCACCAGACGATCACACTTAAACTTAGGACAGCAGGATGATCATGCTTAGACTCCTCTGGACTACAGTCAAAAGGAAAAGTCATTTCATCAGCTATGAGAAATATTTGTGTTTATCAGCCTGCCTGATAAACTATCAGAAATTATAGTTAGAAATTATTTTAGACATTGGAAAAATTATTTATGGAAAATGGAAATTATTTTAGACATTTAAAAATCAAAATCTTTTTTCAACCAATTACTGCTGAGCTGACATTAGAGATGTAAAGGAGTCACATTACTGTCCCCAACCCAACATCACACATGACTTCAGGGCCAGGTGAAGAGCATGCAAGCTGCACTCAAAATATCAACAGTCATATTCTTCATCTTGCAAATTTGGAGCAGAAATAATTAAGATAATTAAGTCCAGTTCTCCTTGATAGGAGAAAGGTTTTCATATTTTATTCTGAAAGGCCACATTGGCATGGCCAACAGAGAGCTATGTCCACACGACAAGACGTTCACTCACCTTTAAGCGTCCTTACATGAACTGGCAAGTCACTCTTGGTACTGTAAACATCATCTCCTGCAGACTGCCTTCTCATCAGGCTTGGGTCATTCTGGACAAGCCAGTCAGCCACCTTGCTCTCCGCTGACATGACTTCTGTATGAGCTGGTTCTTTACTGTAGGGTCTTCTCTGTCTGAGCGAAAATTTAGTTACGTGGTCTTTTATCTTTATTTTACCAGGGGTACCATCATCAAATTCAATGGTGAAAGAGGCATGACTCTGTACCACAGGGGCTACCACAGCATCAACATCCTTTGTTGGGATCTCATGGACCTGTGTTTCTGGAGATTTTGATGGCTGCTGAAATTCTTTAGTTGGAATCTCAAAATAACTTGGCTCTCTCCGGAAGGCAAACACAGATTGTTCTTGGGCATCTCTATAAGTAGAAATATTCCCATTCAGTTCCTCTTCATGTTGTGTTATCTCTTTTGATCTCTCTACAAAAGCAGAAAAAAAAAATGATAAAATCACATTTTTTCAGTTCTACTCAATTCACTTGTTTCAACTTCTTGGAAGGGCTACTAATCCCAACCCTGCTCTGATAGAGAACAAATACACTGTGTGTGCGTTGAAATAAAACACTTCTTTGTGCAGTTCTATCTTTCAAATGAAGTGTGCACTTCATTTGTGCAGATGCTTGATAGAAACATCAGGTTTACTGCACAAGTGAAAACAAGATGCCTCTTCCACACATACAGATTGACAACAACGGGAGTGTTTAGACTAAATGGCTCCTAAGGATGATGAGGTGAGAAACAGATACAGCTACACAACTAGCTTTAAAATAAACTTAGTGATTTTCTCCACAACTGCTGTTTCTAATGGTCAAATATTTTAGGGAAAACATTTTAATTGTCCCTTATTCCAGTTTCAGCAGCAGCAACCTACACACAGGGATGTCCAAATACAAGCACAAAAGAGTAGTAGTAATTAAAAGTCTTGAAACAGGATGGCTTCAAACAGTATCAGAAGAGTGCCAAAATTTTGTGTCCCCTATCTTCTCCTACCCCACATCACCTCCATTACCTGAGTAATGTTCCTCTTGCCTTCTCTCCTCCTTGTTATTTGCATCATCTTCCCCCCACCAGGAGGGCTGCCCATAGAGGGGGGTGCGGTACGTATTCGTTTCTAGGAAGAGGATATGCAAATACTTTAACACAGAAAATATCAACTTACCAGGTTCAACTGCATGTCAAAAGGGGAAAAACAGCAGGGCCAGATGAGACCATGAACCTGTTACACCACACTTATAACAACAGCAAATTATACATAATAATATGTTCAGGCTTTTCTTTGTTTCACCCTTTTTTCCTTTTTACATTCTATTGCAAGATACTAACTCCACCTTCCTTCATTGTCTTTCATAGCTGTGTTTACCAGATACTGGCTTTTGTCCCCTTCAAGATTTATTATACACACAAAGCAGAAGATGTTTGGCAGGATAGACTACAAAACACTAACCACAAAACTGTCTTCAACTCACCTGCAATTCAGGTGAAAATCTTTTTTCCTCACCATAACTGGGAAGACTTTAGCTCTATCCATTTTTTGCCCCACCATGTCGTTGGACGTGCCCAGGCTAGGGACTTTTTGCACAATTTACCACTCCCACTGTAAGCGACACACATTCCACAACAGGAAATTCTTGAAGCATTACAAACTTAGGAAAAATGGTAAAAACCATCTTCTTACACTTTCATAAAGAAGCAGCAAACTCTTGCTCTCTAAAGCTTACAGTAAACCAAGTCAGTTGCATAGTCATTGTATGACAGAGGTTTTTCTCATGGAGGATTCCCTCTAGAGCAACCAGGCTTACATTATTTCTCTGTTCAGTGAGCACTCACTGAAAGATCAGGGCTTCACTGCAACAACTGGCACCCACTCAGTGGAGCTGATCCACTGCTCCTCGTTTTGTATCCCACAAAACAAGTTTGTGTTTTGGCAGTGCCTTGGGCTGCTGCTGTTTATGCAACAAACAAAAAGAATACACACAATTTGCCTGTGGTACAGTTAATACTACGTTTTTTTCATAGTTCAAGAGAAGCAAATAAAGTAGCTTTTGTTCTTTCATCTAGAGGTGATAGAAACACCAGAATAGGTCAGGGGCTGAGTTTAAGATCCAGCTTTGTTTGGTTGCTTCTGCCTCTGCTCATAGCAGCCATAACTGGCCACATCTTAAACCCTGGCTCCAACTCCAGAGCCATAGCTGGGCTTCTACTGCCAGCTGCTGCTCAGCTTGTGGTTTTCAAACCACACACTTCTCTGTGCAAAGCAGCTCTCAAACAGCCCTGCAATTTTGCATTCCCTGCTTTAGTAGGGACATGACAGAAAGCAGTTGTTAGCATAAGGGAAGTCAGGAGACAAAGGGGAATTAAATAACTCAAATTAAAAAAGCAGCCTGATTTTATGCTGTTGTTTCTGAAGCTGTTTGTACACAAACCCAGTGGCCACTACTTCAGATATTTCTGTTCTAGGATCATTGCAGATATGTAAGTTCACATTTGCTGTCAGTCAACACGCAAAAATTTTGCTTTACAGACACAACCCACAGGCCCTTTTCAAGAGATCTTGTTCATGTTTCAAAGTTAACCATGCAGCCTCCCATCACACTGAGGATCAAAAGAGGCTGGAAGTATTACTCTCCTCCCTGCCTAGAGTGTGTGGAAGATAAACCATGTTCCTATTATGTAAGCAGCCTTTGAAAGTTCAAAGGAGGAAGCATTTCTCACCATGATAAATTGGAATTGCCAAGTAATATGTTTCATAACTGATGATGGGTAAACCACTCATGGGAAGGGGGAAGAATAATTTAAAAACTTATTCACAAGGTTGTCAGTGAACCCTGCTCCAGTGTTGGGTTTGGTTTCTCCTAGGCTGAGAACTTCTATCACACAGCCTAGCAGAAACCTACCATCCTCTTTCCATGCTGTAACTTGCCCACTAGACCCCACCCCATCCATGCAGAATCTGCTCCACCAGTGTCAGGCACTTTGGGCTCACAATGGATTATTACCCACTGACTTGCAGTACAGATCTTAGGGTTGATGGCCACGAGGCAGCTATCTGGGGGAAGGCGGGGAAGGAGATCAACACGTTAACACAAATCCATTAGCAAGAGCCACTGATGTCTGAGGTAATTTGTGCCTAAAGGGATCACCTACCCTATAGATGAAATGCAGAGACCACCTGCACTCGGCTGTTGCACAAAGAGCACCTTTCCCAAGGATGGGTGCTGTTACTGCTTGCATCTTGCAAGGAGTTGCTTCGTTACAGCTCGTCTCTCCAGCACATCCCAGCCCCAAAGGGATCCCAAAGGCCCCCTAGTCTAGAAGATTCCAGTGATCTGTTCCAAGACAATTTTGTGTCCAGAAGGGCAGAAGAGAGCTAAGAGAGCTCACACCCATCCTGCAGGACAGAAGTCTTCCCAGAACCTGCTCAAAGATCTGTCTCATCTGAGTACAAACACGGGAGCTTCCGCCTTTGTTGGCCAGGAGCTTTTCTCCTACAGGGAAAAGGCAGCTAGGGGAGTAAGTAAGACTTTTGGTCAGACCTCTTCTGTTGATGAGGAACTTTGGGACTGCAATTGAAGCTGAAGGGGGAAAAAAAAGGGTTTACAAAGAATAATGATCCAGCTCCTCTGCTGTCTCAAATTTCCCTGGGCCCTAATAGGTACTTGGAAATTACCCTAACTACCCCTCTGACAAAAGCTAGCACAAAGTCAGAACCCCAGGGCAGGTCTAGGAACACCTAAAAAGAATGCATCAGGTTGGCCAGGGTGAACAGATCTGGGGCCATCAGGGTTGGAGATACTGCACTGCACTCACTGCACAGCAGCAGAAAGTTCCTCATGTCCCATGACACAGAGCTCACAGGGCCCCACCTGCAATGCCTGATACAGCATCTGTGACAAAGCTGCACATTTATGTGTGTGGCGTTTCATCCCTTTCCTCTCCCAACCTGCACAATGAACTGGAACTTCATTTTAAAACTGCAAAAAGTACAGATGGAAAGCTGAGGAGTCAGTACCTTGCTATTCGGGGAGAGTTTCAATATTTTAAGAGCAATTAATGTTTCCACTGAGCACTCATATTAATTTGCATTTTGAATAACATTGTCAAGTGACACAGTGACCGCCATTCTTGACTATTGCTGAAAGCAGACAGATCCTGAACCAGAGTAAAATTTCTCTTACTTCAGAAGAGTGCTGTGGTTTAACCCCAGCCAGCAGCCAAGCCCCACACAGCCACTCACTCGCTACCCCCACCAGCAGCATCAGGGAAAGAATCAGAAGGGTAAAAGGTAGAAGAATCGTGAGTTGAGATACAGAGTTTAGTAAAGAAAGCAAAAGCTATGCACAGATGCAAATCCAAACAAGGAACTCATTCACCACTTCCAATGGGCAGGCAGGTGTTCAGCCATCTCCAGGAAATAAGGACTCCATTACATGTAACAGTGACTTGGGAAGACAAATTCCATCACTCCGAACATCCCCTCCCACTTCCTCCTTCTTCCCCCCACCTTACATACTGAGCATGTGATATGGTCTGGAATATCCCTTTGGTCAGTCTGGGTCACCTGTCCTGGCTGTGTCTCCTCCCAGCCTCCCATGCAGCCCCAATCTCCTCGCCAGCGTGGCAGTACGGAAAGCAGAAAAGGCCTTGGCTCTGTGTAAGCCTTGCTCAGCAATAACAGAAACATCTCTGTATTAACAACTCCGTGCTCTGCAAAAATCCAAAACACAGCTCCATACCAGCCACTGGGAGAAAAATTAACTCTACCCCAGCCAAAACCAGCACAAAGAGCTACATGAATTTGCTGCCCTGCTCATGTCAGAAGCTTCTGTCCCTTCTCATTTGCCAGCACAACTGACACCTCTCCCAGCTCCAGCTCTAACACAACAATATTGTAGAAAAAGGGGAGGGGGGGACAAAAAGCACGACGGGAAGGCAGCTAAAACAGATGGCTGTGACAGAAGTGGGCCAGGGAGCAGCTACACATGCAGTTGTGCCAGCGGGTTTTGCTCTTCACCAGCTGGGATACATTTTGGGTAGCAACCTCAACCTGGACCTGCAGCATCCAGAGCAGCGTGTTTGCCTGTGTCCTGAGACATGCAAAGCACCCTGAAGCCACCTCCTGTCTGTTCCATTTTAGTGTAAGATGGATGCTCTTGCAAGAGCAGAGAAACTCGGAGCTTGCTCAAGTCAGCAGTGAAGGGAGGAACACCAATGAAAACGAACTGCTCAGTCATTTTAATGACATGAGACTTCCTCCAATTGATGGCAGCTCGTTACCACCTCTCTCCACTCCATGCCAGGCTGCCCAGATGGTGCCAATTCATTTAGACATATTTCTTGGCTCATCAATTCAGGCAGGCAGCCTGAAAACCATCCTTTTAGATAACTGAACTGAGGTCAGCACAAGCATTCAGCCAGATAAATACTGAGCTACCAGTGATGGTGTAATACAGGGAAGACCACTGACATACATGTGTTCTGCTCCTGGATTTCAGTCTTTGGGGCAGTCACTCAAAAGGAAAAATGAATGCTGTTTTAGCACAGAACAAGGGAAGTCCATTTGCTTAACAGTCTGACAAAAATGTGGTCTGTTAAATTAATACACAACTATTGTTCATCTGAAGGAGAGGCACCAAAAGAGAGAATGAGACATGTCAATACAAAGGGTGTATTTATGGAGAAGTGAATCACACAGAACACAAGGCCACAACCAGAAATACAGCCCAGGCGATGAAAGGCAAAGGAGAAAGACCGTGTTAAAGCTGCTTTCCATCATCAGGCAGGAAGAAGAGCTTTCAAGACAAGCAGCTACAACTAAACAGAGGGGTCTGATTTGCCTTGAAGGTGTCCCCTGTGGTCAGGACAGGACTGAGGACTGTGCTTTGCCCGAATCTTCACAAAGCTTCACACAATCATGAGAGAGAGACAGTCTGCAACAGCAAATTTCTTTGCTCACAGAAGCACACACAGCTTTGAAGCTCTCTACTGCAAGTCATAACAAAAGCATGAGAAATCCATCTTGCTTTAAGTCAAACTGTTTCTGATTCATTATTAATAACAATAATGTCCATCTCCAGAAGATGCAGAGTAGGTTTCTTACAGCAGAGGCCTTGGGGAAAAAAAAGATGTTCTAGCTACAACATTTTAAAATTAATTTTTTACATCTCTGCTTTTTAGTTCCTCTCCAAAATAGAGAATTCAGACCTACTAGGAATAATCATAAAGCAATTCTCTGACTCTTTGACACACAATTTATTTTGGATGTGTATGGTTAATCTAAGCTCTGGTCTTTTGTACCTGCTGTGAACATACAGGGATCTCAGGGACTTTCAGATCAGGCCGATTATCACAGATGTACTTGTATCAATTACATGGTCAAACCTTAAACATGCTGCAGTTACCACCACTCTACTTCAGGCAAAAAAGCAGATATAACACCATTCTCTTAAATTAAAGGCTAGGGCAGAGCTGTATGTTTAAATAGCTATTGCCATGATCTCATGGGGAAAGCAGCCAAAGACCATGGAAACCACTTCACAACTGGGCACAGGTCCCACTGCCTCCATCCCTGCTGCCTGCTGACCTCAGCCCTGGACATTAGTAAGACTTTCAAGCCATCCACTCTGCTGAGAGGATTTACTAATGACACGGACGCTGACCTGGTGAGCAAACCTATTTCACAGATGCCAGGAGAAGCTCCTGCAATTGGTCCTGCTCCTGCAAGTGATGATGCCCATTTCAAGAGGACACTGCAAGCAGCCTCCACCCCCGGAAACTCAGGCCTGCAGCAGTTATTCTGAGATTAGTCATCAGATTTGGGATTACCAAATCCCATCAGGCTGTGGCAGCTTTGAAAAAAAAAAAAATTAAGATCAGCCTGAGGATTTAACTGTGTTGAGAATAGAAGACCACAAAATAGCTTATCTCATCAAGCACCTCAACTCAGGTAGCAACAGATGGGAAGAGGGATTGTGGCTGTCTTGAAATCTACTCAGTTCAAGGCTCTACCTGGCCTCCTGATCACTTAAGGCTTTAGACATGAGAGCTAATAGCTATTTTTAGCATTAACTAGCTGAACTGTGGACACACTCATATCCATCTCCAACCCATAGGATTAACCAAGCTCCTTATTTCAAGCATTTCACAGACTGATGATTTTCTGCTTACAGGCGACATACACCCAAAAGCTGCCAGTTCAACAGCAGAAAGACTAAACTGACTGTTTGCCATTCATTCCCCTGGATCTCTTTATCCTCAGCCCCTCACCTCCTCCCATTTCTAAGCAACTCTAATTGTTCACATTGTTTTGTTAAACCTCCTCCCTGAAAACTTGCATTCCCTCTGCCTCTTTTCCACCCGGGCCCTGGGAACTGAGCCTTCTAAAGGCTTTTGTCAGACCAGACCCTGCTGTAATTAGTCAATGCAAATTCCTAAATACCTACAGGCTTAGCAAAACAGCTCTTTGCCTAAAGCCTCTTTCTGCTGCCACTAAGCAAGCCCACTCCCCGTAAGAACACTACTTTCTTCTTTTCACTAATCATTTCAAATTGCTGCCACTCCTCCCAGCAGCGAGGAGAAACAGTGCATGTATGCAGCTGAGGACAAGGTGAATTAGTCACATCGCAGATGAGAAAGGGATCCACTGATCGTTCTGCTCACGTGACAGAGATGCTTTTGGGAGATCAAGGCACTGATTTAATGCTCAGGCTCTTGCTTCCACAGGCTTCAGTCCAATCCAGCAAAATACTTCAAACAAAAAGTCCTGATTTCTTCCATCGTTCAGTAGGTTTAGCAGCACTTCACAGATTTTTTTTAGCTCTGCCCATCAGTCCCACTGCATGTGACACACTTCAGTGCTGGTCCCCTGTAAGAACACACACAGAGCCCTTTCTGCCTTAGACCTCTGGTCTGTGCCCACTGAAGATGCCAGAAACATAATGCAGGTCTGCGAATCACTGGCTAGAGAAACAGGTCACCTTGATGAAGAGTCACTCAACGTCCTGGCTTTGAAGGTGTTCCAAATATCCACTGCTTATGCTATGTAGGTTAAAATCAATGAGAGTGTATTTTGGAAGGTGGCGAGAATAAAAACCTGAGTGTTCATGGAACCAGGCAGTAGCAAACACAAAGTGGTTCCAGTTACTGGCAAAGCTTTCCAAGAACCTCCTGCCCTTTAAAAGGCAGCTGGAGACCTCTTCCCCCACTGGGGTTCACCTCTTCTCACCCTCCCCAGTGTCACACTTAATCATTCACAATTCCATCCCCTTATGTTCATGCTTGTCAGGCTCAGTCCCAAACACAGCACACAGACACAGACAAAGCAACACAAAGAAAGGTTTTTCTGGTGCAAAAAATGGGAGTTGGGCACACGAGCACATGTGCTTCCCCACACAGCTGGAGACAGCAAGGAGACCTGGGAGGAGCATTACACTGTTTTGGTGCACTATGTCATCTTAGGGGCATTTTCATAAGGACAATACATGGGAGATTATGGTCAGTCAATCCACTCCAATTAGTCAGCATGAAGCCTTAACAGATTTACCCAAAGCTGTACACTTTCCTAGAAAGCTGCCATACCTGTCTCTAGGTAAACTCACCCAAGACATTTACCTCACTCTTACCTGCCCATCCCCTTCCCCCGTTCTCCTCCCTGATTCTTCCTCCAACAGAGAGTGGGCAACTATCCCTGCTAAACCCTAAAGCTTTCCAATTGCTTTGCCAAATCTTGAAGCCACAAGACCACCACTGGCAGTCATGTCACCAGTATGCTTTAAAACTGTATTTGTTCCTCCCATGCTCCCACAAGCTCCAGAAAGCCATGAACTGATACATGACCAGAACTGAGGAGAGAGACCTGTCAGGACAGGACACACAAGAGGCAGGAATTTGGGCGAAATGGGTGAGACAAGACTGCTGGGGAGGTCCTGGCAAACCATAATGGCGAACACAGAGGAACCAAGTTTGACAAAGGATCTTTAAAGGAAGGCAGCAGTTGGTAACAAGACGGAGAACAGAAGGAATTTCTCAAATAGAAAAGGTTTGAAGCTGGGGAACAGCGAACCTGAAGCAAACATCTCCCAGTTTGGCAGTCGGTTTCAATCCCACATATTGGCAATGTAGGAAATACAGCCGTTTGGGCTTTGTGAATGAAATGGCTTGCTGCTTCTCTGCCTGCCTGCCAGCACCACGCCACAGCAGCTACACATTTTCTACTCTGAGTCACCCTCTCTGTTCAAACACCAGCTCATGATTAGGAAATTAAAAATAGACCAGACAGGTGCCAGAGAACTTACCAAACCTGCTCTGCCCACAGGTTTTCCATAACACACACAGCGACAAGGCCATGTAGGAGCCATCACACCAGCTGATTCTTTTTTGGAGGCTGAAACTCCAAAAACCCAGAGTCTGGAATACTCTAGGAGTTCAGAAAGATGATCCTTCCAGAACTGCTCCCAAATGCAACCCACAAGATTCTCCTGTCAGAATCATAACCCAGCACAGGGCTTAAGCTGCACTTTGCTCAGAATCCAGATTAACTGGTTCCCAAGCAGGTACCTGTAATTGCTTTCCTCTCTTTCTCCAGCTTTGCTTGTGGGGACTCTGTGTAGACACCGTGCTCCATGGGCTGCTCCGCCCTCTTCATGGCCGTGCCTTTGTAATTCATCTGGAGTTGGCTGGTGTACTTCTCATGCTGCAGAGACACAAGCAGCAGTGAACCCCTCTTCCCACCAACAGATCACCCAAAACTCTATTGCAGCTGTGTCCCTCAACAAAAGCATGCACACCTGAGTAGAAGCTACAGAACAGGAGAAATACCCCATTTGGAAGCCATTAAGTGACAATTCTAGTACACAAGAAGGTCACTGTGACCTAGCTCTGCACAGTAACTAATTAGAAAATCCTTTAAAGAATAAACTGAGAAGAATCAGAACTCAGGCTATTTTCCACTCAGGATTCAAATCCTGAAATCCCCTTTGTTCTTAAAGGAACATTATAAATTATTTCAGGGTGCTCATCTACATTTTATCAGTTTTTCAGCAAAGGCAACTGGAATCTATTTTAATTATTTTTTTCCAAACCCTCTCCCCAGCTAGGAAAGTGATTCTACCTTAAAACAGGTTCCATATTAACACAGAAAATGAGTTATTTAGAAGCTGGTTTATTAGAAGTAAATTAATAAAAGGGTGAACACATCCAGATTATCCCTGTGTAAGTTCAATGAATCATTTGCCCAATTCTAGCTGTTAGATTTCCCATCCTCACCAAGTCCTAAACATGGAACCAGGGCTAAGAAGGCAGTATCTTCTAGCCAAGAGCTCATGCATGGCACTGATAGCCCAGTGCCACAGCTGAACATTACAGCTTGCCTGCCTAGAGGGGGTTGCTTTTCTGCCTTAGATAAGGGGATGCTTGAATATTTCTTACCTGCTACTGAACAGTGTTTAAAAAACACCTTACTTGTATGAGGACTGACTGCTCAGTAAGTAAAAATTGGGAGCTTGAAGGCAAAAATGAGATGGTACACATGAATAAATTAAGCAAATTTCAGCCTGACTGAGGAGGTATGGTGGAGCTGGCATAAGTTACCATGCTCAGAAAAAGACATCTGTGCTCCACTTCTGGAACAGAGTAAGTTCTGCTGTGCTTCATCCACAAGTTCATGTTCTGGTTGTTCTTTAACATGTTAAAGCTTTAAGTAACCTTTTTTTTTCTTGGCAATCATGAAACATAAGGAACTTGATCTACATGTTAGCACAGGGATAGGAGAGATCAGAATTGAGATAACTGGGAAATGTATCTCTCCTCAAAGGGGGTTTTATTAAGTCCAAATCCAAGGAGAGCCTCACATTTTGAAACATTTCACTGCCATCAAGAGTATTTTAATATTTCACTCTGCTTGACCACCACTAGAATACTTAAATGTTTTTTTAAAAAAATGCCCTGCACCCAGCTACTCTTACCTTTAATGCTTCTTCTGGGACTTTGTGTTGAATTTGTTCCAGGACATACATATTCGAATGTACAGAATTCATTAAGGAAAATACAAAGGAATTGGACGGACAGAGAAATCTAGCATTTAGTCAAAGAAAGCAAACGGGATCATAAAACCAGAAAGTCTTAAAATACACAGGGTAGTAAAATTGCCTGTGCTGCAGCCCAGCATGGCCTGGCTGTGCACAGTTTGTGAGACAGTGTACAATCACATTTGCTGGCCAGACCACAACAGCTGAGGGGCAGCAGACATGGGGACGTGCAGGAGAAGCCTGGAGGAGCACCAGCAACTCCGTGCAGGACTTGGGGGAACAACCTGGGCCCCAGCTCAGCTCGCACCCTGATCCTCTCTAGCTGGCTGGCAGCTTCAGGCAGACCCCTCAGTACCCTGGCCAAGGTGGGCCAGTCTCACATGCTGGATAAGGGAGCAGCAGAGTTCAGCTCCTTGCTCAAATGCTTGGGACTATGGTGCTCTCTTGCCCTGGCAAGGCCTTTCAGTCACTGCAGTTTTCCAGATGAAAAGTAAATCAGGTCATGAGCTGCTGTGACCTCTTAGGAAGGGAGGCGTTGACACAGTTGAGCCCAGGCAATAATCCTCAGCAATGCTGTATTAAAAAAAAAAAAAAAAAGCTGGCATCTGGAATGTCATCATGAACAACCCAATCAGAACAGCAGAAAGCAAAGAGGAGAAAAAAGGAAAGATGGAAAATGTTAGACTAAAAATAAACTAAGTGATACTGGCCTAGCAGGGAAACTCTGCACAGCCTGTAAGTGAAACTGTAAATGGAAAAGATAAATGCTCTTGTGCAACGGGACAAAGCTGACTCTGAGACCTCAGGAGATGCTGCCATCCACACCAAGCTGACTGCAGTGTGCACAGAAAGCTCTGCTGAACAGCAGCACCAAAACAGCAAAGCAGAGAAAGACCTTATAGCTGCCACAGGTATAGTACATAGTACAAAGATTACTCTAAAACCTACATTCTTTAAAATTTTCCTGCTGAGGGCAATAAATTCTACAACTCATAAGTATAAACATTAATTTCAGTTGAATATCCATGAAAGGGCTGCAGGACTAAATACTTCAATTCAGCTGCTCATCGCTGAGAATTGCTTTCTGTAAAAAGTTTAAACTGGTATTGCAGCCATTAAAACCCACCCATGCACCAGGCACTGATTTTTGCCTTCCCAGGACTGGAGTTCACAGCAAGTCTTCTGTGTATTTCCTCACACAACAAGAGACCATAATGTACACAAGCAGCTAGATAAAAAAAACACCATTTGCAAAGTTAAGAAAAGCTTCAACTGAGTTTGCCTATGGGACTGTAACAGATTTCATCACATGTGCAGCAAAACACCACCTTTAATGACAAGACCCCAGATAACAGTGACCAAGACCGAAATTACAATCCATGGCCCAGAAAACCCTCTTTTTCCTGCAGATCCAGGATGGCAAACACAAGTTTAAGCAATCCTGGTTGCAACAGTGAGTGCTCCTGCGCTGTCACTGCTGAGAGCTGAAGTACCAGATCCCTGGAAGACCAGTAAGGCTCAAGGTTTGGAGTATTTCAAGGGCTAAACCATGGCCAAGCACAAATGGATTACAACAGGGACAGCAAAAGGTGGAAGAATGTGGCCTTGGGGTCAAGGATGCACAAGAGTTTTCCAGCCAAACATTTTCCCCCAGCAAATGGTAAAACTTAGTTTCTGCCTCTACTCTCAGAAATGTCTGGACTGTTTTAACTGACATCTCCCCAGAAAAGAAAAAAAAAAAAAACCTGGAGAAGACACTTGCTACTTCTAAATTCAGCTTGAGTGGGCAAAGTTTGGCAGATAGAAGCAACTGAAAAAAAAAGTGAAAAAAGTATTAGATTACATGAAAAGGCAGCAACAGGAGCCTCTACTTACCACTGTTGCTCTTCAGGCTCAGAAAGGCATGTCAACATCTATGCTTATAGCCAGTCATACTGTCACAACATCAGGATAAAAAAGGAAAGGGATGAAAGCAAAGGTGTTTTAGCAGACACTGGCAGGATTTGTGGTCTGTAAATAAAGCAGTAACTGCAAGGTTAGGTTCCTTGCTAGGTTCCCTTGCTAGAGGTGAAACATGCTATTGCTAAAGAGAGATTTACTCTTGCATTTTGTGGCAGAAGCAGTTTGCACGGGTAAACTTTAATCAATACAGAGCCAAGGGTCTGGCCACAAACTCCACAGCTAAATGTTGAAGGCTTAAGGCCTGAAAATTGCCTGAAAGAATGCATCTGGGTGAAATGACTAGCAAAACAAGCCAAATTGAATGAAAAAAAAAAATAGGAAGATGTTAGCTCATACAAAAACATATGAATTATGTTTGCTCCCAGCTGGTACCAGCTACAATTGCCACTCAAATAAAAAGAAAAAAATGCAACCCTTCCTTAGGAGGAGACTGAAGAGGCACTTGCAGAGTCAGTACTGGCAGTGCAGAGCCTGATCCAAAGTCCAACGAAAAAGCAGGCATCATGATTAACGTGCTCTGGAGCAGGTTCATGGTGGAGAAACACAAGCTCATGAGCCATCCAAAGGCTCCAACAGGCAAAACAAACACCTTACTCTGCAGTCACAATTAGCCCCGGTACCTCTTCATGCAGCCAACAGCACTAAACCCAAACAAAGCCCGAGTCCCAGTCCTCTTCCGAAAGGATATCGTAGCCGAAGCGAATGACATCATTCAGTTTCAGGGTGATGTACTTCTGGTCAGGAATCCTCACATCATTGACAAACGTCTGCAGGAGAGAAGCACAGGAATGGGCTTTGACTGAGGGTATCAGGGTGATGGATCTCAGACGGATGGTGCTCCTGGAGGGCACCCATGTCCACCTGCTGATGGCACTGCACGTACTCAGTGTGCCAGCACCGAGTCAGGAGCTGGGAGCTAAGCTCCTTGAAAAAATCAACACCAGCAAGTAGCTCCCATGGGCAAGTCAGAGCACCCCAATTATGCTTCAAAGCAAGGTGCTGTGAAGGGACCTCTAGGGAGATTTACCTTTGCACCAACTGCAAATGCAATTTTAGTCCCCGACTTGAACAGGTAAATGAGGTGCCTGAAGTTAGGAACTTCAAATGCTCTCAGCTCTCCTGCACCCGTCTCAACCAGCAAATGGCTGCAACTCATGCTCTTAATTACTGAGCTAGGAATCAGCTTTCTGCTGGATGGCAAGTAAGACTGGTGTCAGCCCCAAGGCCTGATAATTTAACAAGCAAAGCCTATCACAGAGGAAGGGGAAATGAAAATGCACAGGGAAATGGGAAAAAAATTTGCAGCAGCATCACCATGACACCTGAGGCCACACTGTCCAAGATAACCTCCTCGTGCTAAAAATTCACACACTCCTTTTTCCCATGCTCCAGGCAGTTAATTGAGGCCAAAAGATGCTAACATCCTTCTAAAGGTGCAAGACATGTATTTCACAGCTGCGAATAAATGTCTTTGATGTCTCTGCTTCCTGAGGGGACCCACTACATAACAATTCTCCCAGACCAACCGAGGATTAAATCAAGCATGCGTGGACATCCTTCACAAATAAAGCCACGTACTTTTGCAATCACCTGCAAATGAAAATAAGAAGGGGCTGAAGAAGCCCTAGAATGCTGATGGGGATCTGCCACTCCCACGGCTGGATCTGAGGCAGCCAGACACCAGGAGTTACCCTACTTGGCAAGGTGGGATTCACCCAGCCTCTCAGACCAGGAACCTGCTACTGGGGCTTTGTGCCATTAATGCAAATGCAGCTGAGGAAACAAAATTATGCTAGAAAATGAATTTACATGTTTTCATGACTGCAGCACAGTCTTTTTCTTCTGCCTTCTCACCTCAGCCAAGCCAAACATGCATGATAAGACCTAGTATTAACCACTGAGGAAAAATAAATGCTACAGCAGGAAACTAGAACCTCAGCAGACAACAGCCGCCAGTTTCCTGGCAATTTACAGAAGAGCTGGGAAACAGGCCTGTAATTTTGGAATAAAACAGTGAAGCTAGTTAAAAGGCACAGAATTTCAATTTGCATTAAAGTTTTTAATATTTAAAAGAACCCCACAACAGTCACATCTGGAACAGGAATAATTATTTGCTGAACTTTCTTCAAAAAAGTCTGCAAGAATCCATTTTAATAGTTACCTATCTGTCCATGTTTACTTGCAATAAAGTAATTTCAGTAAAATTCTTAATCTGGACAGAAATACTAACTTAAAAACAAAAACCTCTGAAGAGAGACTGCAGAATTAGCTGAACATTATAATAAAAACGATATAAAACACTGACAATTAAAATGAAACAGATTATCCAGCAAAGCCATATAATGCATTGCTGACTACTCAAATACAAAACAAAAGGAAATTCTGAAAATGGATTTAAAATCAAGGTCCTCAAAAGTGATTTCTTTTGTTTCAGGTGGGAAAACAAATTTTTGTGACAATTTCCAAATAAAGATATGTTTCTTGTGTGCAAAATTTGCTTTGGCCACAACAGTCTTTTTCAACAGAAGTGTTCCATCAGCTGCGGAAGACAGGCACTTCCCTAACTCCCTTTTACTCCACTGCCTCTCTAAGCATAAGTCTACTATTAAAATGTTGTAAATTCATATGCTTTAGCATGTGAAGATAGAAAACAATTAGTGGTACAAGTCTTCCCTCCCTTGCAAGCAGAATCTTCAGCTGCTATCTTGCCGCCATGAGTTAAATACCACAGCTTTTGAACCAGGGATCCAGCTAGAGTCCAGACCAGTTACTGGAACTATTCCCATTTCAGCAGGGCTTCGTGCCTTCAGCTATTAGGCTGAGAAGGATTAGCACCCATTCTTGCTGTGTTCAGATGCCAGAAGAGGCAGAATGGTTGAGGGCTGCTTTAGCCACTGCTTTTGTACAAGTTTCTGGGCTCGTCTTGTGGTTTTGTGGTTGTGATGGTGGAGGGCTTCTAAGTCCAAAACAATGGCTGCAGTAAAACCCCCACTGGGAAGACAATTATGTGAATCTAGCTTAGGTCTGCTCCAGCAGAGGAACAGCTCCACTGGTACGAAGAAACTGCCAAAACAGCGGCATGCTATGACATTAGGACATTTTTAACAACAATGGTGTATTTAAATATCATGGAATTCAGGTGCCTAACACCACTGCATAAGTTGGACCAGAGAAAGGGTTAAGATTCAGTCAGGCTCAGTTCCCTCTTCTATGCTCACATTATTCCTCGGTCTTCACACAAACCAGGCTCAAGGCAGGCAAAAGAGGAATTTTTATTATTAAAGGAAAAAAAGAAGCGGTTTTAAGTAGTTTCTCCCCAACGAAATTAAATGTCTCATCATCCCATAAATCACTCCGTGCACTGACAATCGAACCACCAAAAGGTCACCCTGCTCATGCTGAACAGCTGCTCCAGAATCTCCACCAGTTTAAAGTTAACATCCCAACCATGAAACTGAATTTATTTCCTCCCCTTTTGCAAGAGGCTTTATGATTTTGTGAGCCCTGAAGCATTCTGCAAGGACACCAGCAGAGAGGGAAAAAGCACTACAATATTCACTAACGCTTACCCCTCCCAAGATGAGATGCTACATGACCTCCACCTCAGGCCTTGCAAGTAATTACGCGTGTTTGGCTTAACTCATGCCAACAGCTGCAGTGACCCAAAAGGGTCTGAGAGCAGGATTCAGTGAGCACAGGGGCACTTGCAGACTCAGCACAGCGCCAGGCCGCCCCTGCCAGCTGGGGGGTTTGGTACTTACTCCGTTTAAGCTCCCGAGATCCTTCACCCAGTGCTCATCCTTCTCCTTGTCATAGTTGATTACAGCGTGCTGCTTATCCACACTGCGGGACTGGCAAGGGAAGCACAATGAGCGTGAGACCGGTCAGGCATGAGAGACACTGTTAATCAGAGCAACACTGAGACATTAAACTGGCTTGATATGGGGTAGGGGGACAGAGGGGGAAAGCAGGAAGGATTAGATGCTATTTACTACTATAAATAATGGAAGGATAAGCAGTAAATGCTTCCACGGTTGTTTGCAGAGTTTGAAGACAATACACGATTTGCATGGAGAAGGGAAAAGAAAAAGTTTTTGAAAAATTTCTGAAGGCTGTCAAGACTATGCCATAATTTCAATAAATTGTATCAATACACACTGAACAAAAACAGTCAAACTGAAAGCCTGGGGGCCATGATTTGAGCCAGCATGAGCTAGAAGAGCTCCATTTTTCAACTGCTAAGGCCAATGGCCTCATCACTAGGGATGCTCCTACGTGGGATCATTTATTCCTATTTTTCAAAAAGAAAAAAAAATCATTTTCTTGAGTTACAAACCAAACTTGTTCCCAAAAATTTATACTGTTCCCAGGATTATGTTCTAGAATTGATTTTGATTCTAGGATGCGTTCTAAGTTAGAGAGAGGTTAGTAAACCTGGAATGAGAAAGAAAGCAACTCCAGGAAATTTTAAATTGTAATCTGGGTTTGAAAACACTGAACTTGACAGTGATCTGGTGCCACTGGCTTTGTCACAATGCACAACTAATGCACCTTATCTTCAAAACAGAGTGTGACATTCAAGCAGGCATTGTGTCAGACTTCTGAAGAAATGCTAGAAGATCTATGAATAGTTTTGAAATATGGTGTGTTACAGCTATAAAGACACCAGACTGTCTGTTTTTAGACCTGCTGCCTCTCATAACTTGAATCCTTGCTGCAGTTGACCTCAGGCAGACACTGGAAGCAGTCACTCCATCAGCACATACATGCAGTACTGAGACCTCCCTGGTACCTCAGGCCAGGGGAGGGGAGGGCATGCTACCAGAGCAGGGAGATCAGCCAGGCTCCAAGTCAGTTAATCCTCATCTTCCTGGGCACCAACCAACAAGTTTTTGCTGAAAGTCCTTCCCTTTTGACAAGTAGACACACTGGTTTCCACAGCACTGCTCTCAGCAAGCCATTATCTGGCTTCCTGCAAGCATGCAGAGGCAAAGACTGTTGTTTCAGGGAATTCCTTGGTGAAGACAAAAGAGGCTTTTTTCACACAAACTGCTACTATTTGCAGGAATTTCTTATGGCTCTGCCACTGTCAAGCACATGGGAAGCACCACAACACCCGAGAAATGGCATCTCCTTCCCCTGCAGAGCATCCATCAGCCCAGGAGACACATCCTCCAGAATAACCCTGAAGTACCAATAGGAAGCAAGCACACACATGGCCAGAAGATTGCCCTTCCACCTTGCAATGTCCCTCAAACTATTCATGACATGTGACCCCAAGCAGAGGCAGTGAGGACAGGGGCAAGTGACCCCATGTCTCCAGCTCCCTCACTAATACAGTTATCCACAAGCTGCTGGACTTAAAAGGAAACACTTCATGCTTTGCTGCCCAACTGATGCTGCTTGGACATCAGTCACCCCCCCCCAAAGACACAGAGGTGAGACAGGCAGAGACAACTGGGCTGGGGACACCCCACCTGTGCCTCTTGCTATGCTGAGCACTAAACATGAGAAGCAGCACACAGCAATGCCCTCCGAGGAGGGGCACACACAAACCGCTTACCCCTATGCCATCCCCACACTTGGTGTCTGACCCCTGACCTCAAGGCAGGGCAGGTCTTAAGCACTTGCAGTGAAGCTACTGCTTCTGTTTTTTTATTCTCCACAGCAGATACAGCTCCTCAAGTCCATTTTTTCAATGACCCAAGTGGCTGTGGCAGGTGTGCACAGGGTGAGGTAAGGATGGTCCAGGTAAGGATAGTGGAGGGACACTGCCCAGCATATGGCCCTGAGGACAGGAGTGTCGAGTGTCTCCAGGCACAGTCTCAGGTATCACAGCAGCTGATGCTACACAAGCTGGGGTTGTTCCTGATCTGTCACATGGTCCCTCACACACTTTGGACGGATGCGAGCCCAGAGTCTGTCCCCACAGCAATCCTACCACTGCTCTGGACTACAGCTCCTGGAGGGCTCACCACACCTCTCCTACAAAGCAGAGAGGGATGACCATCCCCTCTCCCTATCCATGGGCATTTATTTACTATGCTTCGTGCCACTGGAGTCACAGACAACCATGCACAGGGGACCGTGCCTGCACAGCACAGACATGATCTGTCTTCCCTGTGATCTCTCTGCTACTCAAAACTGCAGATGTCACTGCTCCCAACGAGATACAAGGGAATGCTGATTAACTGATGCAGCAGTGCTTGCTTTAGGTTTTTACAGCACATCATGGAGGCTCATATAAAGACTAACAGATTCTAAAGTCAGAATAAAACATTTAGCCCCCTTCCAAGGGCAGAAAGGTTTCCACCCCAAAAAGTTAACCCAGACAAAAAACTGGGGCAGATCTAGTATCTGATTTTAAATGTATCACAGGTCATTTAAAAAGAAGTTTATTTACGGGAACCAGCTGTCTCTGAAAATTCAATTTGCCCTGCATCTGACCCTGATGCAAGTGAGCACAGCCTTTGGTCTGCTGTGCTCTACAACAGCTGACTTGAGACATTCAGGGGTCCCCAGTCAGATGAGGGTCATCTCAGGGGAGCAGACATGTATTCTAGCAACATGATATTCCCCTCCATAAATGCAGGAAGAGGTCACCAAAGGAACCTGTTTATGCCACCCTGTTTTCCAAGGAAGTTTCCGCTGTGTTCAAGAAAGCCCACGGCAAAAGGAGGCAAAACAACATGCAAAATCTGACCCAGTCTCCATACAACCTCTCAGCATCTCTTTAAGAGCACATCAGGAACAAGGCAAACTTACACAGATTGCACTTGTGTGAAATTTGTGGAGAAGAGAGGAATTTTCTTAGTTTTATGTTAAACTAAACAAACATCACAGGAACTGGCAGCAGGAGTTCCTAGGGGCCTGTCTCCAAGGAAACTCAAAATAACTAAAATCACACCTTATTTATTTTGATGCAGACTTGCCAAAGGTCACTCTTACTTGAGAACTGAGGTGTGGTTTATTTCAACATCAGTCACATTTAACATAAACTGTTCTTATGTGGAGTGACAGCAGCAACCCAGCGGCTGATGGTGTTTCTGTCTCAAAGAGGAGCAGGCTCCTCAATCCCACTTCCCAGGAGGAGACTAACCAGTTTCCATGCTGGTAACAGCTGAGAGCCAGACCAAGGACAGTCACTTCAGCCCAGCAGGCCAGTGGTTTCTAAGGAGTGACCCACTGAATCACAGAAAGTGATTTAAGAATCCTGAGTCAACACATTACAGAGCTGCCCATGGGTGCAGAGCTCCCAGCCATCTGCAACTTCACTGGAAAGATTTTAGGCATCTACATATTGAAAAACTGCAATTAAGTTGACTGAATCATTAACATAAGAGGACTTCTAGCCTAAATGCACACGTGCATCAAATACTGAGTCTTGCTTAATGATCAGCCGTGACCTCCACAACCAAAGGCAAGACTGATCCGTCATGACTAGTCACAGGAGCCAAAATAAAAAAAAAAACAACATAATTTTTAATAGAGTGTTAATAAGAAACCTCAGTTACCTACATCCAGATGTCAAAAGCAAAAAAAAAAACCCAATACATCCTTGCAGTTAATCTGTTTCACCAGAAAAGCACTTGTGATGGGGTGAGCAGCAGTCCTGAGCTACAGGTAAGAGAACCAAACAACCGAACCGGAGCTGGAGCACCTTAGAGGAGGCTGAGAAGGAGAAAAGAAGGAAGGGAAGTGTCCCCTAAAGCAGTGGTGATCTTCAGGCAAGAAACAAGGCCTCTGAGAGGCTGGAAATGAAGGAAGAACATAGCATTCTCACCATGTCCCAACACTGGACCCGTTATCAAATGAAAACAACTCTCAGGAAAACACGTGTGCTTTTCTGATTAAGAATATTTACACTTCTCTGCAGGGAAAACATGAACACTGATTTGTTACTATGCTCAGTCCTCATCGAGGGCTGGAACTTCCAGACATTCAAATCACTTCCTAATATAAGGTTGTGTTGCTTTTCTGTCATACTATCTACCATGCATCATGTTTTAAATACCTAGTAAACAAAACGCACACACAGCATGTAACTGAGGATGGAGGTACTTATACATAGCTCTTCCTTCCTCCAAGATCATATTAAGCGGACAGTCCAAAACAGAGGAATGGTACCTGTGGGTCTGCCAGTCCCACAGTGGTACCAACACCTTGGACCACCAGTTTCCAACCAGCCACACAACCAGGCAGCTCACTTGTGATTCTTAAAACTGCACAGAGCTCACTTGTGATTCTCAAAACTGCACACATCATCAAATCAGCAAAATCAGCTTCAAAAGCTTGCAAGAATCCCCACAGAGGCACAAATCACACTGTGGCTACGTGTGCTGCACGTACCCTACAGCTTTGTGTTTGGTGAAGGGTCTGATCCAGAGAACAGGGCACTCAGGATGAAAGCATGAGCCACAGAGATGCCAAGCAAAATCCACAAGGCAAAAAGACCTGCTTAGGAAGGCAGGAGGAGAAACACAGCCAGACAGCCTGCGTTTCCCCACAGGGCCAGGGAGCAGACACAGCTCAGCTGTCTGTGTAGATACAGATGCTGCCTTTTTCTCAGGAGAATTACCATGGGTGAAAACCTACCGGATGGGGTTGAGATTTGGACCTCAGCCCTGCCAGTGCCGCGAGGCATCGTGGTACTGGAGATAAAATAAACAAACATGAGCAGTTTCCCTGTTCCTCACTGCAGTCTGCTCTGCACTTCTGGCACAAAGTAACTGCAGTGTTCTGGTGGCAGCATGCAATAAAACAGTTGCTCAAATACTTTCCATAGTGAACAGGTTACATTTCTGCCAGTACTGTGCTCTGCACAAGTGTCCCAGTAAGGAAATCCAAACCTCTGCTGGTGTCCCACTTTAGAATGGAGACAGACAAAACCAAATTAAAAAAAAAAAAACCAAAACCAAAACAAAAAAGAATCCATTGCATTCTGGCCTGAAATGTGATTTTTGCTCCTCAAAAGTAGGAAGCTGGATAACATTTAATGACAGATGTAAACACTGGGTCCTTCTCTTTCACCACAAAGCATTTCACAGCACTGTGTGTACTGGCCTCTTCGGTACTTTTCCAGAATATCAGTGAATGCTCCATCCTGCCGCAGGCTAGTTGCAAGTGTGTCACCCCTGTGGCAGCCTGATCGCTCCCAGAGGCAGGTGCTGCCAGCTTCTAATGACTCTGCCTAAGCAGACAAATCTCTTCAGCAAGTGTGGCCATCTCATCCTGAGGCTGGACTCGCTTTACAGCTCCCAAGCTGCACAGGCTCCTGCCTCCAGCTTTGCTGTAGCCAAAATCACAGGCTTTGGGATCTGTGGCTGAACCAGGGCCTGAATATTCAAGCAAAAAATAAGGCACTGAACAAAAGAGAGAAATCCCCCAGGAAAATGAAACTGTAATCCCCACAGCTTGGCAAAGGGATTTGGAGGCTGGCACGGTTCCCATAAAAATTTAACCCGTTATTTTAGGGTAAATGGGTTTTTGCTTGCTGGCTCCCCATTCCCAAAGTGACCCAGGGTCAAATCCTGACCGCAGGCAGGGAGCATGCTGCCCACAGATGCACTGGCTTTCCCTTTGTTTTACACGGCCACCCAGGAGGAATGGAAAAGCATCATTTTAGGTGGGATACAAGCCTGAAATTTATAGTGCAGCTGAGCTGCTACTGCCTGGATTAGGATCTCATACAAGGAAGATACATCTCCCTTTTTTCTCTGACCACTCCAGTGGGACAAACCCTCCCTTGGCAGTGCAGGCTTCCAGCACCTTGCCAGCTGCATGAAGCCCTCTCAACCCTAATAACCACCTGCCTTCAGTGCTGCCATCACCTCTCTCCCTACGCTGCCTCCAGCAAAGAACTCCCCCCAGGTCTGTCAGTCTTGCTATGCCTCCAGCCTCCTACACCCATGTCATCAGGCATTGTAACCTCCTCCCATCAACTGCACATTAACAGAACACAATGGGACACGGAAGAGCCAAAAAAACAACTCTAGGCCTGGAAATACAGGATGTGCATCCTTCCTCCCACAGCTGCTGTCCCAGCATCTGCAAACCCTACCTGTCAAAAAGCAGCAACTTCCTAAGGCTAAATCCATTCCCTTCTGTAAGACACTTTCTTCCTTTGTAACACCTAATGAATTACTCTTGGCAATTCCCAACACCTAGGGACTAACCTAGGTGCTTGCTCACACCCTCCAGATAACTGCAGCAGAACAGCATGGGTGGGGCATATCCCTGTCCCAACTACAGCTTCACACTTCAACCCTGCACTGCCATGGGAAGGAGGTCCAGACACAAAAGCCAGCAGAGATTCCTCATGGCTTCTTCTGGGAGCTCCCAGTGCTGGAAATACGTGAGCAATGGAGGGATACAATTTCTGCACTGTAGTGAATCCACCTAGAAGGACCAGGAAAAAGATCATCTACCAAGTTCTCACCTGCTCAAGTTATACCTCAAGTACAACACCTACCAAGTTCTCACCATCTGCTTCTTCCCAGCATAACGCTGTAGACAACCTACACCACACCTATCTGCACTTTTTTATCTATCTGCACTTTTATATGCACTTTTTTTTCATGTATGCACTTACTAAACTACATAGGAGAGACATGGTATTATCAAGTATGGCCCAGGGAAGGCAGGATACATCAAGCCAATGAAACCTTAATTTGACCAGATGTCACACACAGGCGAGTTCATCTTTGCACTCTATCATTTGTGGAGCACGGCGTGCACCCGGCATACCAGACACAGAACAGTTCCTGCAGGGGAAAATACCCGGGAACAACACAATAACAGATTGCATCTTCATGCCTATGTACACAGGGGCAGAGGCAGGATTACACAGGAAGCCCTCATACTAGTGTTGTAACTGCTCTGCAGTTAAAAATACTTGACTTAGCAGCCTTAAGAACACTCCTTCAGTGCCTAGAATGCTTGTAATTCCCTGTCTTTTTAACAAAGCAAGCTAAAAAGATGAAATCGTAGTATTGTTATCTTTATGTGATTCACCAGAAGAACAAACTTGTATGTTTAGCTCACAAGGCCCTACCGCTTGAACTGACTAATTGGTATCACAAGCAGCATGCAAAGTCCCATCTGGACCAGCGACAGATGCTTGGCTAGGAGCTTTCCCAGCTCTGTCCTGACACCAGAATAATAGCAAGTCTTGACCCATCTGAGGCCTAAGGGCGATGCTGCTGAGCAGCCACATCCTGTAACACCTGCTTTGCCCACACCGAGCGGCTTCTGCCCTATGTGCGCCGCCCTCTCCACTTCTCCCAGTCCTGCTGCTCCTCCTCTCACTCTGCACAAACAGAATCCTCGTTGTACTTCCTCACTTGGCCAAATCTTCATCTGCTGGTGAAGCTTTATAGAGTAGAAATCCAACCACTAGATGAAAAGATCTGAGCTGTGGCTTCCTGAAACACAGGTAAAGAGGTTGAACAAGCATTCTGGAAGTATCATTATACTCTTGGCTTGTCCTTGCCCTTTCCTCGACAGCTGCTTTGACCACTGAGTCAGGATGCCAGGTTAGGTGCACTCTGATCTAATCTAGCACAGCTGCTTTTACATCTACACCCCAGCTTTGTGAATACCTGCACCAGTTCCTCTTTGCCCAACCTGTGACATTTCTCCACTCCATTCCCTTGCCAACCTCACTCCCAGATGAAATTACTTAAGGCAATACTATCAAATAAGTCCCTGCTGACCACATTCAAACTCCAGCTTTTATTCAAAGGTTTGGAACTTGGTCAAACACATTTAGATTATTGATTAAGGGGAAAAAAACCAACAAACCACCACCTTCAACTTAGTCATTCACTCTTGAAAAGCTTTACTGACCCAGATCAGCTACAATGACAGAACTTCAAAGAACAGGCTAAATATACTTTTAAATAACTGACCCAAAGAAAACAGCATTTTCCTCAGAGTTGCTCACAGCAAAAACCAAAGAAGGCAGATGACTGCATCCAGAACACACTAACTAAAACAAATGCCTGGAAAATAAACTCTCATCCCAAACAGCTACAAAGTTTAGCAGAATTATAAGCAATTGCAAACAGTGTCTCCTGATAGGAAATGTCAGGCTGTCTCAAAAGGCACACAGGATAAAGGCATAAAACAGAAAACACCATGCTGCCAGCACCTACTCCTGCTGTAACTCACACTCGTGTATAAACTCACCTGGCATAGGACAATCACATGCCCAGAGCATCACTATATATAGAGGGAAATACGCAGGGGAGCACTGGTTAGACATTTCTACTCCCCAAATTTTCCAGTAAACATCAGTCTCAAACAAAAACAGGGAAATCATGACACTGCTTTCCATTCTGTTAAATATTTACATTTAGCAAAAATGCAAAAAAAATGTTTTGTTTAGGAGCAGAGGGGAATGTTTTAATGGTTAAGTGAAATTTTTGAGTTTGCAAAATGTTTGTCCCCTGAGTACCCATCACATTAAGCAACTGATCAAAGCTGATAAAAATGGCAGCTACATTTCCCAAAAAGGATGTTGGGGGAAGGAAAAATTATTTCCATCAAGATGGTCCCAAAATTCTTTTATTTTTGATTAAAAAGAGTAGATCTTTCCAGAGCATTACTTCCTACCACCCCCAAGTTTCACATTAAAAACCCACACCAGTGCAAGTTAGTGAAGGTCCAGATTTCCACAATCCTGCAGTTTGTTGACTGTTACCTGAAGGAACCAACGAGGCTGTTGAAGAAATCAAGCAATTTTCTTAGAAAAAGGGCAGAATTGAGCCCTTGGCTCTGGTAGCAATACTGCATGCCAAGCTACAGCTACACTTCATGGCATTTTCACCCATGCATTAACATTCAAACCCAATGTAAATCTCGCATTTAGTTGTACTAAAAGCTTCAGAGAGCTGCAAAAACATTTAAAATATTTCTAATCCTCTTAGTAGGTATAGAAGATATCAAGGTAGATTATGTTTCCCCACTATCAGACCTACTCAATTTTAAGATTAAAGACTCTGGGTTTCTTCACATCTTTGTTAATCAGAAAGCAAATCCACTACTTGTATCATGAAATAAGAAAACCAGACAAAACTAAAGCTTGATTGTTAGGTGACAAAGCCATCCTTTTTTGCTGTTTAGAGATCTGATACCTTGAGACAGCACATTCCAGGAAAATTTCAAAAGACAAGACACTCCTAAAACAGTAAAGTGAGAAAGGCAAGACTGCAGGTCTCCAGGACAAGGATTATCTCTGTGTTGTATGCTTGAGCACCGTGTTACACATGGTCTCAACAGGGAACCACAAACCATATCACGATGAAATCAATAAGCAGTAACAGCCTCAGAGATGAAAAAACACTGATCAGGTCACCCAGTCACTGCCAGACTGTTCCCAGCTGTGCACTTCAAAGGACTAAATGCCAATATCTTGAAATATATATGGAAAATAACCATGCAATAAATATACAGTTTCAGGGTCAGTACCACAGAAATACGACAAGGTGCAAACAACTGCCACAAGAGCTCTGTCCATCTGCTCTGATAACTGCCCTGCTTCTTAAGCTTCCCCCAAGACAAATGGTTGTGCCAGTCTGCACAACGATTTTGTGACATGGACAGTCACAGTAGGGAAAAAGTCTATTTTTAGATCTCATCCTCCATCTGCTCACATACAATTCTGCTTGGATATCAAGTCTCTCTGTTCACAATTTCTCTTCTGCACTCAGTCTTACTACAAACATCTCACTTGGAGCCCCAGGTAGCTCTGGAAAACATCTTTATAAGCAAATGCCTAGGAAAAGAATGTGCTGTGCTGTTCAAAACAAGACCTTACACGTGAGCCTAGAAAAAGCTTTATTACTGGAGATAGCAGACCAATATGTTTATAAAGGGTCACATGTAGCTCACCCCATGAACGCAAGCTGCTGGCTTCTATACACAATCCAGAGCCTTCATTCAGGTGAAATAATGTAAACCTCGTTTAATACCACCCACCACCTATGAGTCCCCAGATACAACCATTTCACAGATATTCCTGGCTCCTCCAGGAATCTCAATTCCTTTACCCTGTGGGAAAGTGCATGGCAAATGAAGAGCGTTACAAGGTTGGGTACTCCACAAGCAATACTGACAAGCCAGCTCAGACTTGCAAAGAAGCATGAAATACTCTGGTTGGTGTGGAGTGGCTCACAATCCATGACACCCAGTTAAGCCCATAAGCAACCAGAGAAACAAGCTGTGCATTTTAAGCATAACTGGTATTTGGGTACTTTTATTTTACGGTGCACAGCTTGATATATGACTGTCAGAGTACTGAAAGCTGGCAGTAAAAAAAAACAAAAAAACACCAACCCTCGAGTTCCTTCACAAGATATTAAGATGGGCAGTGTGTGTTTTCTTCCTCCAAGCCATGAGAGAAGATGGTAATCAAGTTCCTGAGGAGCCAAATGCAGATGTACAGCAAATATCAGGATATTTTTAATGTCTCACCTTTACATGCCTCACCAGCCAGACATGTAGAAACATGAAGTAAGAGATACTGTGATTTATGGGAGAACCCAAACAAACGATCTGCTGTGGAACAGGAGCTCCCAACTCTACCACAACAGCACAGCCGTGCCACTCTGCCAGCAGGCAGAGCAGGACAAACACTGCAAGCTCTCCTCTTGTGGACACTGACATTTTATTACAGCTGGACAGCACCTTGCCCTTCAAGTACACCTCGTACAAGAACTTCTACCTCTCTAAACAGACCTCCTACTAACATATCATACAAAATCCCTGCAGCAACTACAAACGCAGCCTCCTCAGTAGATCATCAGCACAGCATTTAGGACATACCTGTGATCAAGTCAGCAGTGGAAATTATGAGGAGGGAGTCTCCATTGTGCAGGCAGCTTCCTAATTTTGCCACCAACAGGAAGTGTGCCACCCTCACAAAGAGGCAAAAGGGTGACAAGCAGGTGCAATAGAACATTTTTTGTGCACTAAGTAGTCATGGCATGGGTCTAGCAGAAACACTAATTTCATTCTGAGCTTCTACAAATTCCTGAGCTAAACTGCTCCTGTCAAAAGCTCTTTGCAAGATTCCAGCTCCATTTCTCTTGAGTGACATCTACTACATTATGCTGTCAAACATCAGACCACAGTCAACACTTCAGACACACTGGATTAGGTCCAGCAGAGACACATGTTGGTATGGAAAGTACTAACAGAAGCTGAAATTTTGTCCAAGTAACACAATTACTTCAGGAAGAGGTCACCAGCCTACTCAGCCCACCGAAACAGATTTCCTCTGCTAAACATCAGTATTTTCTATCATGATAAAAACACCTGAGAAATACCAGCATAAATAATTTAATCAAACTTAAAGGGAAAAACAGGTAAACAAAAATCCCTGCCTGCATTCAGATCACACGTAAACAGCGCATGTATTAAAAGTTAAAAAAAAAACAGCAGCATAATCACAGATCAGGACAGAATGGTATGTCTTTGTTTATTGCTTCTAGTAGCATCAAGACAGTTAATCTATTTGATTAATCTCCCACCACTACGGATCCTATCCATCTGATGACATGGCAATTTGAAAACCTCACTCGTGCTGTCACAAACATGAAGTCTTCAAGGGAAACACAGACTCAGGATAAAAAGAGGAAGTTCCTTTTAAAAGGTGTCACTTGAAAAAAGTATCAAACATCTCTATAGATCCCCAGAATTACATACACATCTACTGCATCTTCAGAAGAAATAAGTACAAAAAAAAAAAAAGATATGTTACCTGAAGCATCAGCTCACAGTCATCTCTGCCAACAAATATCATCTCCCGAGGGAGCCGATGGCGAATGCCAGTGCTGCTCACCAAGAACCACGAAGTCACGCTCATTTTGGCACTTGGCACTTAACCTTTATACATCCTAAACACAAAAAAACCCACAAGACACATTAATGAAGTGCGCAAGTGCAACAGTGTGTAGCCGACGTTGCCCAGTTTCCCTCTACCATGGGACCCAATGCTGCCTCACTCGTGTTCCTATCTTAAACCTCTGGTGACAACAAGCAGTTGTGAAGCGTCTGCCAGGACCTGCTGCCCATGTGCCATGTGTAGGAGCTCTGCAGCCCTGGAAATATTCCCACGGCAAAGTAACACTAAGGATCTGAAGAAAGGATTGTTTAAAAAACTGAAGCACCCAGCTGAATCCAATCAATGAAATGATGAAATATGGTGGAGGGGAAATAAGAGAAAACAACAAAGATCTCTTTTCCAGAACATTTCCTCATCGCTACCACAGTGCTACGCAGACTGAGCCTCCCCCATCATCAAAGATGTGGACCAGCTCATCAGTGAGGTGACATAACGTGGCTCCTCTAAGCTTTCACAGTGCATTCCCAGGAGCATTTACACCAGCGCTGGGAGGGAGGAGACCAACCTCTCCATTGCTCATGCCACTTCCACACTGATGTAAGTTGGGAGCCCACAAATCCTTCCTCCCCCGCTGCACGGCTGGTCCAAACACCAAACCGCTCTGCTACGCCAAGACTGGAAACACAGGCTGCGATTCCCACCGGGGGTTTCGGCGCTCAGCAGGCGGAGGGGCGGCAGCTGCGACCTGCGTGCGGCACTCACCGGGCACTCTCCCGGCCACACCTGTTTGTTGTGGCTGCTACAGCCCGGCTGCGGGCAGCCTGTTCCTGCGGCCTCTCCGCCTGCCTCTCCCACAACGTCCCATCTTCCTCTCCCTGGCTGAAGGAAGGAAGGCTCAGCGGCACACGCCAGGCTCTCGCCTTCCCCTCACCCACCTCCCGGGCTCCCAGCTGCATTCCTAAGCGCACCGGGGGAAGGAGATCTCCATTTTCCCCGGGCGGCGCGGCGCTCCCCGGCCCGACCGCCGCCTCACCGGCCCCGGCGGAGCAGGTGGGGACGAGTGACCTCCGCGGCGGCCGGGGAC